>VYXF01009618.1:431127-494585 GCA_013397295.1 Polioptila caerulea
CCTGACACCTTTGTCCCCTAGAAATGATCATGCTCAGAGTTATCCCAGTTCACAGAAAGGGTGCTGGTCACCTGGAAGCCAAAAGAGACAGGACATTTCCAGAGTCCTTTCTCCTAAAATTCCTGAATGATGAGCACAGTTACTTACATGACTGCAAGGCATGCTGCAACAAAATGTATTTTCCCCCTTGACCAGTGAAACACCTGGGCTTGCCCCCAGATATCTGTAGACACCAGTCCTATACCCATCACAGCAATATTATATTCATGGCAAAACTCCAACAAAGAGCACCAGAAGCAAGGTTAAATATTAGTCAGGGAGGTGCAACACCAAATAAAAGGTGAGATCCAGTGGGAGGAGAAAGATTACAGCAGTGAAGGATCCTGGGGTGCTCCTGTTACACACACATCCTGAGAGCTCGTCTGTGCTTTTGGTTTTAATTAGCATTTGTTAACATATGGAGATATTTACCCAGAAGGAAGGTCGGTGGAGCGGTTAGCAGAAACAGCCTCTCTCCCTTTCCCCCATCCCCTTCCCACTGGGGCACGGGGGCCAGCCCTCCAGCTGGTATAAATCTGTGGTACTCTGCCGATTTACACCAGCTGAGCATCTGGCATCAAGACATTTCCAATTGTTTATAAAAAGAAGAGCAATGTGGTGTGCTACTTATAAATCTCTCTCCTGAGCCAAGGTAGTGGTCCTCACCTGTGTGCTGCTTGGCCAAGTTGCCCCATCCTATCACACCAACACAGCCAGGCCCGCTCCTGGCCACTGTCACCTGGAGAAAACAGGTACAGGATCCTAACTCACATCAAATCCGTACAAAATGGAGGTAGGAGAGGGGAGGTGAAAAATCCCTGCTCCTTCCCCCAGCCACACAGGGAGGATTAGTTAGCCAGTGTTTATAAATTGCCCTGAAGGGGTCAAGTGCGGGAGTGATTGGTGTCAGCTTCTCAGCACTACATTTAACAGTCGACCAAGGGTTACTTTTAATTTCTCTTCA
This sequence comes from Polioptila caerulea, assembly GCA_013397295.1. NCBI lineage: Eukaryota > Metazoa > Chordata > Aves > Passeriformes > Certhiidae > Polioptila > Polioptila caerulea. The sequence continues at coordinate 432,131 of VYXF01009618.1, forward strand.
TAACTGAACAAATGGGACCAGGGGCCTTCAGCTTGCAAAGGCAAGGCTTGGCCTGTGCTGCCACCCGCTATGGTGCATCACCTGGTCCTGGACAGGTCCTGGCAAGAGGCAGTACAGCCCCAGCAGAGAACACCCACTGCCAGCTTAGCCCCACTGTACTCCACCTCACCCTGTGCTTGCACAGCTTCCTGGCCCCTTAACTTAATGCAAGGGGGATGTCTTTCCCCCTGAGCCTGGTGGGACTGGTGTGCACAGGGGCAGGAGCATTTGGGCTTGCTCTCCCCCAGCCTTTACCATCTCCCATGGCCCAAGCCATCTTCCCTTCATAGCCATTTCAATTCCATTCACACCTGCAGTTCTTGTTAGCATTCTCCCCAGGGACAAGTGGCAGGAGGATGGGCCATCCTCTTAGCTTTCTTGCAGACCACATTTGTGCCTTTGCACCAATTCTGTTCCCAATCTTTGCCTTATTTTATTGAATAAAATGTTATTCCCTTTATAGCAGCTAAGAAATGTTCTTCAAAATTGTCCAGCACTCACATCTTCAGGCTAATTGGGCTTCTAAATTGACTTGAATTCCTTTTCTTGTCTGTCCTTTATAAGGAAAATCTGAAATGTATACTATACATATTTCATGTATATTTAAAACTGCATTAGTTTCAAATATAGTTTCAGTGAGAAGGAAATTAAAATTTGATATCATAGAAATATTTTTGCATTGTGGAAATATTTTGCTGATCCATCTGCACTCTTGTGACAAAAGTCACCAGGCTAAGATAACATAAGATCACCTATGTGGCAGCAACCACTATCTCTGGAGGCAGAAGAAGAGAAATTGTCTTAGGTGAGAGCAGTGAAAGAATTTACTCAGGTTCAGCAGAAATGTTCAGTCTGGATGGTGCCACAGCCAACCATGGGGCCAGGAGATAGCTCCTGTCACAGTGGGTGGCAGATCTTGCCATGGGTAAATCTGGGAAAGAACAAGAACTTAACCTGCAGCCACCCCGTCTTCTCCAAGGCCACCAGAGCAACTTAGTGCAGCTCTGCTGTGGACAGAAAGCCAAGATATTGCCTTCCCTCTGGATCCCACAATACCGGGGCAGCTACACTGCCAAAGGTGGCATCACAGCGCTCACCACATCACTTTATCAGTCTTGCTTCCTCAGAGAGCCAGGAAAGTATTTGGCTTTAAAGTACACGAGGGTGCAGCCATATCCCTGTGTCTTCTGATGTCCCTGGGGGTTTTGCCACTGGCTTTAACAACCAGGCAGTCAGGGGGGAGGGGGTCACTGTGTGGTGCTTAAGCAGCCCCTCTGGAATCACAGCCCTAGACTGCAATTAGTGCTGATTTATTCTGGGTGACTACAGTTCAACACAGACCAGTACTGGTCTGGCTGCCACAATTCATCCTTGAGATTTGCCAGTAAAGGCAGCAATTCTTTTGATCTTCCTAATAGAGAAAATTGGAGAGCATACAATCAGCCTCTCTTTCTTCCTCACTGCCATTTGGATATGACTGCAAGTAGTCTGAGAGGAAGTTCTGCTTGGAGCAGACTGCTCCTCCAGTCCTGCTGGCCACAAAAAGTCAGGGGATTTAAATGCTCCCAACTCCATCCCTGAACGTGTCAGACATGTAGGGAAAAAGATCTTGAAATAAGAGCGAGGGTATTGCCTGGGGCAGAAAGGATGGAGTGATAGAGGAACACCTAGGATCATTTGACTGTAAAGCGACTTGTTTTACATAGACAGCTCAGCTCAGTCTAGCAGGAATCAAGGCGTGACTGAAATTATTGTCTATGATCAAGCACACAGCAGGGTGAGCAAAGAGCCCAAATCTGTCTTTCCAGCTCCTTTCACTTGGAGCTGCTTATTCACTGCTCCTTCGGTGCAGATCACAGGGGGCCATGGCTGGGCTATACTGCACCAGCTCTGGACAAACACAGTAGCAAGTGCTCAGCAGGATACAAAGAACACTGTCTGCAGGAAAGGAGGGGTATCCAGGACCTGTATCCTGTACAAAGGATCCTCTGAGATGGTGGTCATTTATTCAGGCTCTCCATTGTCCTTGTCCTGTGAGGTGTTTTCTGTGTGCCCCTAGGCACTCGTTCAATCTGCAGACAAGATGTGACCACATGACAGTAGTCACTGTAATGACAACACTTCTGGACTGAGAGTGAGGGATCACAAGGCCCTTCTGAAGAGGGACAGGTGGAAAGAGAAGCCACCATCCCAAGGAGGGAGCTGGGCAGCGAGGCTTGAACAGGAGCACAGCCACAGAAGCGCGGTGAGTGCTCCTGCAGCAAACTCACAGCAAATTGGTCCTGTCCTGCTGCCGCCCAATATGGTCATGATTATTGAAAAGCAGGGGAATACTAGCCATGACATCTGTACAAACACGCCACAGGAAACCAAACTGCAATGATATCAGCAATCAAGACCAGACTCTTGGTTTGTTTGTTCAGATATCAATATCCACTAAAGACAGCCCCGATCATGGCTGTAATTGGCACAGCAGTGAAGGCTCTCAGGGCAATGGGGAAGGTGAACAGGCCAAGGTGGGCAAAGAGCAAATCTGGTCCCTCTGCGATCCCCTACTGTTTCAAGAACAACTTGTGAACTGTTGTGGAGCAGACATAAGTAAATTAGTCTGGGGAAGAGAAGTGTCACACAAACATGTCCTGGTCAGTGTCATTCACTGGCGTTTTCACTTGACATTCATCCTGAAGTTCAAGCCAGGAAGCTGCCAGAGAAACCATCCAGCTACAAGCTCTTCTCTCTCCTCCTGAAAACAACAAATAACCAAAAAATCACTTGCAACCAGAACTGCGCCAGCTGTTCCTCGTGAGTCATGCGAAGTATAAGGGACACTTTTCCCACCAACAATGATAAAAGGTTCTTTTGTTTGTTTGTCCATTTGCCTCAATGTTTAAACATTTAACCTACAGGGGATTTCTTCTTTAGAGATTATGAAAGAGACCAAAATTTTTTGAACAGTTCACCTAACGTGGATCAAATGCTCTGTTCTTGAATCTTGGATGTCAGTTAAACATCATACCTGCTATAAGACACCCAGTTATAATGCAAGCATTAGCATTTAGCGCACATTCACTCAGAAAAAACAAGCCCATGCAAACAACAAGTAACCTCAAAAAATCCAGGAGAGTCTCTTTTAAAAACCTGCAGGAGGAGACTTCCTTTAATGCTCTGAGTGCCTTGAAGTCATTCACAAATTAACAAGCACATAGTATGAATAAACTGAGTAGCTTAAGAGGTGCATGTGGTCCCACTCTCATGGGGGCAGGGGGGAAGAACACCGACTTTCTGCATTAAAAGACTATGCAAAAAAAACCCCAAACAACAAGGCTGTAGCACACTTTCCTCCAGGAGTCTTGCACTTTACCAGATGTCCTAAAAATAAGGGCAAAATTCTGTTTTTTCTTTTTTCATCCACACTGAAGAAAATCCATCTCTTCTGCATACTGTATGTCTCTATAATGCATCAAGCATTAGCACATACAGGCATGAAATACATGATAAGATTAATATTAACAATATGTATTTGTTGCTATAATGTATTCTTTTACATCAAGACCTCAAGTAAGTTAATCACTTCAGCAAATGGTTAAAAACATCCTGGAAACAACAGGACTTGGGTGCTTTGCCTCGCTGGGCCCTCGACATGTAAATACGAGCTTTCATTTTACTAGCTCCCAAAATCACGAAAATAGTGAGCAAATGCAGAATTCACCAGATTTCACCAGATTCCACTACACTAGAAACAGGGACACTCATTGAAACCAGCAATCATTTAAAACAGAGAAGAAAAACTAGGTTTTTTACACAGCAGGTAATGGATTTCTGGAATATGTCCCTGCCTTGTCTTTTTCCTGCTTCTCACAGGATAGAAGCAATGCTGCTTATCTGTTAATCTTTCCCAAACCTCAGCTATCATCATTCCCCAAAGTAAGGAAACTTGCACAGCCAATGAAGGAAATCTACCTTCTGCAGAGAGAAATGTGGAAAGCTGAGTCACTTCAAGAACTAAATAAAATAGTGAAAAATAGACACAATAATATTTCTCTCCTGTTTTGGATGCAGGGGAAGGAACCTAAAAATAACAACAACAACAAACCCTAAAACCAGTTTGCTCTAGTTATGATAATCCAGGCATAACATTTATATGAGAACATAAAATACAGCACACAGCTGTAAGTAAAACAATATGTGTGTTCCTGAATAATGGGAAAATAGCTTGCCAATAAGGATGTATTTTGAGCAAATGAAAGATGACCTGGAATTGACTCTAGAGTAACAACTTGATTACTTATAAAAATAGGAGGTAGGGGAAGAGAAAAAAGTAGAGGAAGCAGTGGTTGGGAAGAGCTTATGTTATGTGGCATTTGATGTATTTACTTTGAAAAGTTTCCTTTTGATGAATAATAAAAACAATGCAGTAACAGCCATCTTCATGCCAAAAAATAAGATTGGCTAGGGATTTTACAGCTAATGTGGCTCTACTCACCCAGATTCTTCATGTCAGAAGGCCACATTTAAGCTCAGATGGTGAAACTGAAGCAAAAGAGATTGAATAAGGGATGACTCTGGAGGTGAAGGGAGAGAAGAGCATGTGGCACAGGTCCTTGAGAGAGAGCTTACTGGCTCTCCAGCCTGCAAATTGTTTCCATGCTGGTGTGCACAGCAACATACTAGTGTGCCTTGGAAGAAACCCAACACAATTCCCAGCTAATGCATTTCTTTCTTTCAATATCCAAGGTGAGCTTAGTGTTCATAAAAGCAGAAGATTGCCAGGCTTGTTGGCTGAAGCAATCCACCACCACTCATGAGGCATTTACCCTCCAGGCTCTAGGTCCTGGCAGAGCTGCCAGGTATGTGGAAGGGGAAGAGGGGGGGACAAGGCAACCCTGTGCCAGATTATTGCTGGGAAAGCTTGGTCTGTATACTTGCAAAATCTGTGGGAGTGCTGTGATGCAGGGCCCTGCAAAAAGCCATAGGTGAATGGCAGCACATTCCTCTGTATCTACCCAAGTGATTAATGGCAAGACTCCCCCTACTTTGTTTGAGCTCCTCATCCCTAAGAGACTTCAGGGCTAAGGATATCTCTGTGACTCCTTGGATTCTTGTCTTTCTGCTGCTGCCAAATGCATTGGTAATTTCTGGAACAGAGCTGGTATAAAGCAAGAGAACAAACTAGAACCAATGCACTTTACACTAGTTTTGAGCTTCTTCAGAGTTAAAAAAATCTTTTGGCTTCTTTCAACCTGTACTTGCACATTATGATTTTACCCCTGTGAAAGAAACACCACTCCTATCCTTTTCCCTCTTCTCTTTTCCCTTATGTGTGACCTTTTCCCTTTGCTGTTTCTCTCCATTTCTGGGTCTTTGCCCATCTCTCTCTCTCTCTCTGTCTCTATCCTTCTGGGACATTTCCTAAAATTTATATATCAGCCTAAAAGTCTTCCTCTTTAGTTGCTGAAGAACACAGTATTGAGGGCAAATGTAATGTATTTCTGTCTAGCTCAAAAGCTGAGGGACTTCCTTGAAAAATACAACTCACAATTGCTTTCATAGCAATGAGGGAGAAAACTTCAGGCCTTGTTCTCATTTCCAGCTAATCCAAGCTTACATGAAAGCTCCCTGTGACACACAACTAACTATTTACTATATGAATATAAGCAAAATTTCCAGCTTTGCAAAAACAAAGTTAGTGTTTGAGTTGGGCTTTCTGTCCAGTACAATTCTGATATATAGTGCTTGTTATGGCATCCTGACAGGTTTCTTCTTCACTTTCTCAGCAGCACCTGCTCACAAGAAGCTGGAGGACTCATTTATATACTTAAAGCAGCATTTTATTGCTTTACGTGAGTTAATTCAACAAGGGTCAAGCAGTGAGAAGCAAAGAATGGAAGAGCAAGTATAGAGGCAACACAAAGAAGTGAACCTGATTAATTTTTCCCTTGGAAATACTAGAGAGAGGATTGCTTTTCTTGGAGAACACGCATTTGTTAACAGAGATGTTGCCATCATTACTGGGATGACTAAAATGTGGAGTACAACTACTTTATCTTTTATACAGCTCTGTGTCCACAGAGGGGAAAGCTTTTAGAAAGCAATAAGCCAGGAGAAAGTCATAGTTATTAATCTGAGGTATTTTATCTCTTTTCTCTGGCTACATTTATTAGCTGTGCATGTGAGTCTTTAAACAAAAGCCTTTCTAGTGTCCTCTTCTTATGCACCCCTCCTTTGTTCTTTTATTGGTTTAAGCTGTAACTTACCAGGTGAAGAAAATCATTCCCGTTTTTACTACATGTCTCTATAAATAATAAGTCTTACATATGTTAGGAGTAAGAACAAGAAGTAATTATTTGCCAAGGTCTGCCCTTCCTAGCAAAAAAAAAAAGCAGCCATCAGTTGTGTAGGTTTTTTAATAAAGTGCGTATCATCATGTGCACTGAGGAGAGAAAGTCCTCATCATAAAGAAAACAAAAGAGAAGGAACATGTTGGTACCTTGGCTTCAGAAAAGCCATATTTTAGGGAGTTTTTCACCAGTAATTACTGTAGTGTGGGGAAAGGGCTCCAAGTTCCACTTGTTCTCAAATCACCCAAGATCCCTTATCATTCTCCTTGACATAAGGCTTTTTTGTTGTTTTATAGGAGAATATAGGATTTCCTTATAACTCATTCCAGAGGTCTACAGGACTTCCCTTGAAAGAGGGTAGTTGATGAAAACAAAACCCAGAACGAGAAATACAACTCACATTAAAACACAGATTTTCTTTCCAGTCCCTGCATTCACAGGGAAGAGCTGGGTACCCAGTAGCATTCACACAACCACTGTCCCCGTGGGCAATGTGCATGGGTCTCCTCAGTCAAGCCTGCTCTCTTTGCTGCTATCTTCTTCCCTTTTCCCACCAACAAGGTTGAAAAGGAACCACCCAGTTTCAAGCACTACTCCAATCTTCAGGATTCCAGGCAGCACTCTTCCTTTCCTGAGTCAGAACCTATTTAAGCCATCTACTCTAATGTGGTTTGCCATTCAGGCTGTGAGCTTTTTTCTTTATTCTGCCCCTTGGCCACCTTGGGGTGGATGAGGACCAATGGGAACTGCAAAGTTGTGTCAAAGCAGATCTTTGTCTTTCCAAATGTAAGTTTCTTTGGTCTCCTATTAGCTGCCATTCCTATGCTTCCATGGAATACACAGGTTTCCATACAGAAACACCCAGCATGTCTCTCCAGCACTGCACCGTTGCCTTTTTATTTTTGATTTCTTTTTTTGTTAAATTTCACATCATTTTACAACACATACATTGCTGCTACATTGTGGTAAGCTTTCAACTAGTAAGGAAGAAGCTTTTACAGCTGCGTTTCTGAAAAGGCTCCAATTTATTTCTCATAAAGATCCTTGGGATAAAAAGCAGATTAACATTCAGAAGTAAGTTAAATGAAAAATTGAGGCTGCTCAGAGGGAGATATTAAAGGCTGATTGGCACAAAAGGGTACTTTCTGGCAAACTTCTTGAAGCACTAAAAGAAAAGGGTCAAGAGTCATCTGCTTAAGTAATGATCTCCAAGGCAAAAATATTGGCTGGCCCATCCCATAACTACAATGGACTATTATATGTATGTTCTATAGACTGAATGCATCAATTATACTCATCATGTGGCTTCTTGAACATGCTTAACTTGCTATTTCCTTTGATTCAATGTGATAGCACATAAATTAATACAAAGGCATACATGAGAGTATTTCACACCTTCGCTCCTCTGTTTTAAATTTTGAGACTCAGCGTTCCACTCTGAATAATTTACAAGAAAAAACTTTCAGAACTGAGGGGGGTGGTAGGGCATGTCTGTGAGCTAAATTCTGTCCACTAACCACGCTTATGCAGGATGGGAAACAGCTTTGCCAATCAATAGAGCATCATAATTCGCCTCCTAACAGGAAATGAGAACTCTGCAATAATTCAGTTTTAATTTTAATGCAATTTAAAAGAAAAAACACCCAGTACCAGATGCTCATCAGAAGACCAAGAAATGTTATTACTATATGCTATTTCCCTTAGGAACTCTCATGGTTAAAAATCAACAATAAGAAGCAGCCTATATCCTTTTATAGTGAATCTCTACAGCTGCAGTTCAGCTGAGAGCTCTGACAGGTCACAAGGTTCATCACAAGTTTGATATTTCTCAAAAGGTAAGATGAGATGAGGATAATGGCTATGTTTTTACAGACCTTCTCACCACAAAGCCCCTCATGCTGTCCTTCCTTCAGCCTGATGAGAAGTGGCTCAAACACAGCTTTGTGTCCTCTGCTTTTTTCCCTGTCCTTTCCTAGGTACATGAGCTGTTTCATTTTTCACCAAGGACCAAGCACTGGACCATCCACATACAGGTATCTTCCTGCAGGAAAGCAACAATATGCCTCAGAGGATGGATGGATGGATGGATGGATGGATGGATGGATGGATGGATGGATGGATGGATGGATGGATGGATGGATGGATGTCCAAGCAGGACTCCGGCACCAGCAATCTTACTTGGTTGACACCACTGTCCTCCTTCCCCATTAGATGACAGCAGGAGCATTCCCTTCTACCACACACCACTCTGCTCTCCTGGCATGGAGTCAGTCTGGAAAACTGGTTGTGTCAATGCTCCCAGATTTAATACGGCAATATAATCCGAGAGTTTCATTCACTGGTTGTTCAGTAGGTTTCTGGGAGAAGGAATCGAGGAGATCATTTTGCCTGAAAAGCTGTTGCTGAATAAAATAATGGGAAAACTCATTGCTGGTTTCTCAGAGAGTTAAGTCAGTGGTGTACAAAGAGTTAGGAACTTGAGAAATAAGGAAGGGTGTCAGGACACAAAGCAGCCAAATCCCCAGAAAGTTCAGGTGACTTTTCCTGCTCTACTGCAGCTGTTTAGGACTCATCACTCAACTGCAACAATCCTCGGGACTGACAGTGTTACATGAAAAAAGGGCATAGATACCTCTCCATGTCACAGGGATGTAAGGATGGATACACTAAAGTTTGTGTGGAGTTCAAAACATAATGATCCCCCCCAAAAAACGCCTTATTCTGACATAAAATTATTAGTATATTTTTTAGCTCCACACACTCAAAAAAAAAGGCAATATGGAGGACCAACACCTCAACTCTGAGTTTAGAGAGATCCTTAATTCACAAATTCAGATCTTCTCAAGCTTCTATAAGGTTTGGGGGACTTAGCAATCATGAAAAAACCAACCAAACAAAAACCAACAAATCTCACAGTTTCTTTTCTTCAGCCTTCTAACAAACATGGAACTCATGGACCCAACAGTCAGCAGTAACTTTCCTTCCATAATTCCTGAGAAACGGAAGAGTAGTATACTGCAGGAAAAGAGAATGTTTAAACCTCTTGATATTCAGAAAAAGAAAAAAAAAAAAAAGCCAGGATTCTTAGCATAAAAGCAAAGATACACAGAAAAAGACTCTCTTCTTAGGAACAGGCAGCAACACAGCAACACAGTACACCCAGCTCACAAACTGGACAGACAGAATTGGTTTGCAGTGCTGAAGAAGCATCAGGCACTGCTTTCTATGAGGAGGCTGATGTTCAAGTACGACCAGCTTCATTTTCACAGCAGACATCTTTAAGTAGTCAGGTAAGTAACCCCAGCACTGCAGTGAGAATGCTGAGAATCTTCTAGGAAATTAGGCCAAATAGCTACAGCACCTCTGCACGAAGGAGTAATTGAACACTTTGATATGATAATTGATTATAGTGCATTGATTAAAGATGACAAGAAAGCATACACTCTCCAGATGACTTTCAAATTACAAAGCCACAAACTTCAAAGCTTATTTGCACTCACACAACAAAATAGATTTTGTTATTTACAATGTAAAAAAAATGTACTCTCTTAAATGAGGCAAGAATTTTAAATCAGTAAATGGTGAAATGGCACAACCCGAAATAAGGAAGTAATCAATGCTATCAAATGGCTTCAATCTGTCCTGAGGACTCTAATCATATCCAGATGATAGCATGGGACTGATTGGGTCTCCCTGGCAGCAGTTCTTATCAAGGCCTGATTATAGCAACGACAATAGGAAAAAGAAAAAATTGGTTGTTAAAAGGGTGGTTAAGAAGGCCTGAAGAAATGTGCAAACAGTTGCTTAGTTTGCTGTAAAACTATGTGGTCTGGTGGATGCAAGTAAAGGCAGCAACTACTGTTGGTCATTTCCAGCCATGCTGAGATGCTTTTCATAAATTCAGCTAAACACACACTGGAGAATAGTTTTACTTCATGGTAAAAGCAAACCAATTTGCAACCACTTGCAATTTCTACAAAGTAGCAAATCATCAGCAAAGCATCTTGACTTGCTTCCTGGATTTAAAAGCTTTTTCAAGCTCTCCTTAATTGCACATTATTTTAATTGCCATGATTCTACCTCTAGAGCTGTAAGGGAATCGTGCTGTTGTTGCTATTGATTTATATTATTATTCCAGACAGGAATCAGGACCGTGTTTTCCTTGCCATAATAAAAAACTTTACAAAGATGTGACCCTGTACAGGGGGCTTTATCTAAATCTGCATGACCAGAGGCAACAGGTGGCTACAAGAGAGGAATGACAGCAGAAAAATTTTACAGTGCTCAAAGGAAAGCAGTGGGCTCAGAACAAAGTTAAGGCTTCAGTCCTATTACTGATGCAGCACTACATTTCTGGGCTGAAACCTGATACCAGAGCATGCAGCTCACATCCAAAATTTGGAGATCACCCAACATCTTCTGAAATTTCTTTAAGGTTAATCAGATTTCTCTAGGCAGACCCTGCTTTGCTCAGTAGTTTCACATTGTGTCTGAATAAGCAATCTCTGCAACACAGCTTTGGTGCAACCAGGTGAAAACATATCTAGAGAGAAGCTGGGATTCATTGGTATTGGAAAGTCAAAACAAAGCTCAAGATACACAGAGTCATTCAATGCAAATACAACTGAGAACTGGAGTAATGCCAGTGCCAAAACTGCCCTTTTAATTTTTAATGAAAAGTTACTTTCAGGATGTGCACAGAAGAGACCAGTCACAAACCACGGAACACTGCTTCGGTAAGGTGCAAAACAGCCATGTAAGAATAATTGTGGGTGCAGATAACTGGATCCAACTCACCAAGCTGTCCTGTGGGAATGCAAGCATTGCTCTTTCCTTGGGATAGAAAGCACAGATATTTTGCAACATGTTTACGCCAACTGTGTGAGCTTCAATTTCTTCACCATGCAATGTGCTCCTTCTAAACTAGGTGATAGGTTAAAGGTTTGATTAGGGACAAGAGGTGAGACAAGGAGGCAAAAGACAAAAAAAAAAAGTGTTTAAGAAAGGGAAGGAAAGTCCCACTCATCCCACTGATAACAAAAACTATCTTGTCTAATGGGAGTGTACTGCTCCTGGTCTATCATGTTCCCAGCTGGTCACATCTTTGTTTCAGAGGTTTGACCTGTGGAGTGCTATTCCTCAGACAAGGACACAGTGACCTTCACAATGTCTGATGAATCAGAGGTGCTTAGCTGTGAGGGGAAGCTTGTTCAAGATTAAAGGAAAAGCTGAAGCTCATAATCAAAAAAGACAATACAATTTTTAAATGCTTCCCATCGCATGTACGAGGAAAACACCATGACTTATGGCTACAATTGCTGGAACTTTATAAAATTACCTTCTGTGAATGTTATTGAAGGGTCGGTGTTGTCACTGTATCAGTATGGGGTAGCCCTAACAGCTGAAATAGCAGGCAGTGGAACAGCCATGGGATAACAGAAGCTAACCACATCAGGTGGTATTCTCCACAGGCCTCAGCTATCCACTGGTGCGCAGCAATATGAGGGTGAATCCATACTGGAACAACTCGCCCTCTTCAACCACAGAAGAAACACCACTTGCCATGAAAACCTACTTCTAACTTATGCTTTCTCCCTTCATTCTTGTTTCAATCATATGTTGTGCAACCAAGACTGAAATATTAAGTCAGGAAAGATCTGCACATCAACAGAATACCTGTAAGGCATACAGTCAGTCACTGTGTCAGTCACTGCCATTCCCCAATCACAGGGAAAGCATTGGTCTCTTCCCTGACACAAGGATTTACATGGCATGATTATTGGCAGTTTTCAGGCTTATTGGAGCAATTAAAGGCATAAATCACGGAAAGGTTCCTACCATGACCATAAAAGGCACATTGTAAGGAGGGAATCTGTCCCAGGTGCCTCTGGACAGATTTCTAATCAAGGTTAGTTACAAATACACCTGAGTTCCTCCTCTGGCATCACCCAGGCTCACACCCCTCTCTGCCTCCTCATATAAACTGACTGCCAGATTCCCACTGAAGATGATGCTGCTGGGCATCCTCCTCCCTAGGAGTCCTATCAGGACTGCAAAGGAATCTGCTTGCCTTTCTGCTTTTACAACCCCATCTCACTGTGAGAGGACTTATGAAGGAATAAATGAATGACCTGCCTACCCCACCCCCTGGTGAGCCAGTTTTGTTGTTGGGAGGAGAGGCAGAACTGCCTCCTCCTGTCCTGTGCCTCCCTGTGCCAAAACCCCATTATGGTTATGATGCTGTAAGTTTGTACTGCTTTGCAGGCTGAAGGGGAATTAATGCAGATGGATTTGGAAGGACAAAGAAAACCAGTGTTGTACTATGATCGATGGTCATTGATCTGACGCTAATTAGTAAAAAAAAAAAAAAAAAAAAAAAAAAATCTTTTAAAATAGTGGAATTACATATAATCACTTGATTATTCATTCTGGATGGTTTCTTGATGTATTTGATTCCAAGTACCAGCAAATATTTTTTACTAAGCACAATGAAAGGTAAGCAACTGAACAAAATTGCCACCTCCTTCTACCTTTGTTCAGCTTAGCACTGCACTTTGCATGAGGAGATGCTTTGCATGAGAAGCTTTGCATGAGCTTTGGGATTTAGATCCCTAATGTCATCTCGTCTAATGTAAACATATAAAACCCTCTAATCTTTTCTTTAATAAAGCTTCTTACAGACGTCTCATTGTGTCTTGTGAAAGTGAGTCAGTTTCCTGTGTGAAACAAAATTTTAACAGGTTGCAGTGCCCTGTTTTCTATTCTCTGAAAGTTTCTGTATGAATGAATCCTTAAAACACCTTCTTAACCTGGCCTCTGGTGTCCTTTCTTAGGGCTCTTTCTTATCCATTTCCTTTGTAACAGCCCCAACCTTTACAATTCTCCATTGAAATGGACAGTTCTTGGAAATTACATACCTCAGGACAGCGTGCCCAGTGATATTCACAACCCTTTCAGGAGGCCAATGATTATTGTCGCATGTAGTCACTGTCTCAGACAGCTTTCAGGACCTGAATGATCTTGGTGTTCCCTTCCTGTCGTCACAAAAATATATTTCTTCCGCAGGTCTCTTAGCTCCCCACTGCCCCAGAAAAGCCTTAGAACTTCAAGATGAAAGAATGAGATAGGAAAAGGAATGAAACCAGCAACAAGAGTGCTCCAATAATTGGACGTGCCCCCATTTTCCACTTCTACCCAACTCAGGTAAAAGAGGCTTTGCAAGCTCTGCAACACATGTCTGCTCCAGCTCTCGAGGGTTTGTAAAAGGTTTTGAGCCCCTATGGGAACAGAAACTCTTGTGATGGGCATCAACTGATTAGCTAGATTTCACTGAATATTCTGAGTAGGATGGGACCCACAAGGATCACTTGAGTCAAGCTCCTGAGTGAATGGTTCCACAGCTGTAACAACCATTTGAATCAGACAAGGAAAAAAAAAAATTCTCACAGGGTACAGAGTGTTTGGAAGGGGATGTTCTACAAAGTTGTAAACTCCGAGAAAAAAAGTGAAAGACAAAACTGAAAACAAACCTCAAAAATCTTTCCTTTGAGCCGGAGATGAACCAGCGACCTAAGGATTAGGTTTTAGAGACAGCATACAGTCCTCCAATCTGCCAGCTGAGCTATCAAAGGAAGGTAAAGGACTGCTAAGAATGAGTCAAGACTGCATCAATAATAGCCTTAGGCTCTAATGGGCCTCCATATGTGTTGCTTTTCACAACAGCAAAACAGTATCTAAAAAAAGGCACAAAGCTAACTCTCCTGCAAAATTGGACTTTGGTTACAAAACTGCCAGTTTTCTTTGCCAAATAGTTCACAGCTCTCGTAAGACTGTTGGTGGTGGTAGCGTTAAGGTTGGAGTTCTTCTCATGACCCATATGAAATCTGTCTACAGCTTGACAAAGAAATTTGCCCACTCTTTGGTGACCTTGCCACATTTCCTAAGTTGAACCAGGAATAGAGGGAGATCTCCCCTGCACACAATTCTCCACAACAGTTGTCCAGCCAAATCCAATAACAAAATACCAAATGAAACAGTTAACACTTCCCCAGCAGCTTCCACAGTGAATGCAGAGGAACAGAAAAGAAGGACAGAAAGGAATAACCGCTGTGCGTTCAATTCAAATCCCACCAACTCCCTCAGTGCATGTAAGACCGCCCCAACATAGATGAGGTTGCAACTCTGGCATTGCAACCAGTGGCCTCCCCAGCCCCTGGGCCTGGAAGGCTGAACCCTTTGTGAATCATCTGAACACTGCAGCTCACAGCTGTGGCAATTGAAAGCAAGCTACACTCTTTTTGAATTACAGTGATTCACCAGCATTTGTCTGTCTGAGCAGCAGGGTGGGGCACGGCACAAAGCTGTGAGCAGACACCCTGTTTGCCAACACCACGCCATCCTACTTGTGATGGGGGTGTGTGCAGCAGTGTTACCTCAGTGCCCTACCGCATATCCATCCTTAACCCATGCTTACCCCCACCTCCTCCTTGTGACTCAACCCCAAACACTGGGCTGTTGCAGAAAGCATGTAGCCAGCAGGTTGGGGGAAGTGATTCTTCCTACATACTCAGTGCTTTTGAGCTTGAATTTGGAACGCTGTGGCCCACCTTGGCTCCTTAGTATAAGGCAGGCATAGACATAATGGAGTGAGTCCAGTGGAGAGGCACCAAGATGGTGAGGGGGCCGGAGCACAGCGTGGAGGAGGGAAGGCAGAGAGCTGGGCCCATTCAGCCTGCAGAAGAGATGGAGGAAGGGGGATCATCCTGCAGTCTGCAACTCCCAAACGGGAGAGTTTGGGGAAGGCAGGGCCAGGCTCTGCTTGGAGGTGGATAGGGAGAGGTGATAGGCATAAACTGTCACCAGAGAAATCTTGTTGAGATGTAACGGCAGAAAAATACCATGAATGCAAAAATTTTCACCATTGCAAAGTTTGTACAGAGGATGGAGTTTCCAAAGCTTGACTGACACAGCCTTGAGTAATGTGACCTAATTTTAAAGTCTACCCTGTCTGGAGGAAGAGGTTGGACCAGCTGCTCTTCAGAGGTCTTTAGCAAATGAACACAACAGTGACGTCCACGTCAGGAGCAGGAGGGTGACTCCACAGAGTAGATGGACTCACAGCAAAACTATCATTGTGTACATCTCTGTTTGGAAAATACAGCTCTTTATCTTAACAAACAAACTCACACACACATTTTATTTATTTTCATACTAACAGACATCTTAATGTTCCTTCACTGCTAAAACCAGCACATATCTTGAAACAAACTCAGTAAGATGTCTTCCTGGTTTTGTTCCTAGGAGTATAGGAAAGTCAGGAAATATTTGACTCATCTACAAGATACTGTTGCAGTTTCTCAGAGGCCTAATCCTGGGACCTGTGATATGTCACGACAGTCACTTACCCACCAGCAACACATTAGCTGATGCTATAAAGAAAATCATATGGTAGAGAGAAAGAGAAAAGAGAAGTGCTGTATCCCTGAAGGGGCAATATCTGCCTGCTCTGGGGTCAGATGGCCTAGGTGGAAAGAGGACCCCTAATGCAAGAATGCGGGAGTTTATCTCGAACTGGAGAAAGAATGGCACAACAGATAACAAGGGCCCAAGCTCCTAAATTAGAGCAGAGAGCATAGCCCCAGGGACCTAATCTTTTCCAGTTTGCAATCCCCACAGCATTTTCAAGGGACACTTCAGGCTCCTTTCAAGCCAATTTAAGCCCATTGTCATGAGTCTGCCTTATCTGGGTTACCTTTCACAGACCCCTTAAAAATAATCCACTAGTTCTCACCCACACATTCAAGGACTCCAAAACTTAAAATTAATGCTCTACTCTGTTTAAGTCTTTGGCACTGTCATCTAATCCAAGGTAACAAATACAGACATTTTAGGGCTAGTATCATCATCTCTTTGCTGTCAGAAGTTGTTACTAGTGAAGATAACCCTAAACAATTTGTACTCTCCTGTAAGGAATCAGTAGTGGTTAAAGTCAAGATAGAAATTCAAATGTATCAGATAAAAAGTGGATGCTGTTACTATCGATGCATGAACAAATGGGACACAGAAACCACAGTGTTGCCTTGACAATAAAAAGGATTGGAGATGTCTTTTCATGCAACTTGCTAGCAGTGATATATGGGTGATTTGTGAAAGATATTCTAAACTACAAATGTACCCTCCAGGGCAGCTTTTCAAAGTAGATATTCCTTGGAAAAATTAATTAATATTTTCTTGATTTTTTTTTAACTTAGTAGGCTTTGAATGCTTAACAAAATTAAAATTTGGCATGGAGTTCATGAAAGATCTCTGATTATTTCGATTCTTCTAACTGATTAAATGAAGATAGCAAGCTTTGAGAGCCATGTGACTGGAGCCCTGAGCTATATAAAGGGAACAGCTCACCTGTTTCATGTGGTGTAGAATAAGATGAAAGGAGAGGATGTAAGCTTGAAAGCAGGATGGAGAACAGCCAGAGGTAAAGCTACTAATAGCTGGACTGTATAATTACACTTGGTAATGCTATGTGTTTTGTTAAACTCAGATTAGCATATGATGGTCTCAAGTGTTTTGTATACTTACAGACTGACTTTCTAAGGTGGCTTTAAATGGTTTAAAGGTTTTTGAGTTTGGTTTTGGGATCGTTTTCACAGTGAAAAGATTTTTTAAATCTGATTTATTCTGAGGGACTTGCAGGAATTGCTTTCTCTTCTTTTGAGGTGGAAATATACACATGGTCTGAATATGAGCATTAGGCTGGACTCGCAATAAATTGGTGAAATCTCCATGTTCACTTTATTTCTGTCTGGTGTGTGTTACTTGCCACTGGTTGACTGCTGTGGTTTCTGTACCACCAGCTAGGGAGGATCTCAGGGCATCTCAATTTGGCAGCTTTGTGCTGTTACTCCTACAAGAGAGGAGGAGGTTTTCCTAAAGACTGCTACTCACATCAACTTGAATTTAGAGTCTGAAGCATCAGGGAAAAAAATCATCTCCCTCGGGTCTACCTGTTAAAATTCAAGATAGAAATCTCTTTGGGCCAGGGACTTGGTACTTAAAGGCTGAATAGCAGCTGCCCCAACAGACCCTCGGCCCTGTCTGATGCCCCCTGGCCCTGTTGTGATGTAAATAATATGTAGGACTCCTTGGGCCAGCTTCAGAGACAACTGTAATAATGTCAGTGTGAATGAATGCCAAGGGGCAGGAAGGTGGGAATGAAGAAAGAAAGAAAAGAATTGGGACAGTACATGAAGGCTTCAAATAAAGGAAGTTTGATTGCATTGCCAGAGTGTGGGCTGCATTTCATAGTTTATAAAACATTACTTATAGCTACCAGTTTTTGTTGTGTGCAGAGAATCCATTTAATACTTTTGATGCTGCTCTGCTATTGGTAAGACATCCAGGGGGAAGTATCCTTTGGGTATACAACACCTGAGCTGTGTATGCTGAATTTTGCTACATAACAACCTTATAGGTCTGGAGTGGTTTTTAATAAAAAGAAAATATTATCTTTACAGACAAACTTTTCATTCCATTTTCTTCCTAAGTATGGCCAGTTCCAATTAACACACAAAAGCTGAAGTCCCAGGGCAGTGCCCAGATATCAGATCAGACTGCACAACGCAGTAGGAATGATACAAGTGCCTGAGAGCTCACCCCATCAGCAGGCATTGAAAGAAGTACTCTCCCTGTAGTTGACAAACTATTCTCCAACATGTTAAATGTTCAGCCATGTTAAGTCAAGTTACAAAATGAAGCGAGCAGCATTCCTGTCCTCTCTCCCACAAAGGGTTCCAAGTCTTGCCCTTGTTGTGGTGAAAGACAAGACTAATAATGCGTGAGCTTTTCTTTGATGATGATCAACCCAGAAAGTTTTGATACTTGGGTGGCAATTAACCACAGCTGGGACATGCCATAACACACACACAAATGTACCAGCTCCTAGCTGCTGCAAATTGTAAGCCATTGGAGAGCCTGACCCCTATGTAGGTTAGCTTAGTTTCCATCCAACAAAGTACCATGGTGTTCTGTTCTGTTTGTTTGTTTGCTCAAGCAGTTTTTCCCTCTGTGTATCCCTACAGTTAACAACTGTAAAGGCTGTGGCCTCACTGGAAGCTTCAGTGGCAGCAAAACCCTGCATCACCTGAGGGAGGGAAGCAGTGCAGAGTACAAAAGTGGCAGTATTTGGGACAGGGGAGAGCCCCCCCACCTCCTGGGACGGCTTCCCTTCAGGTGGCAGTGCTTCCATCCAGCCACTTCCCTTCCCCTGCTCATCAGGCCTCTCAAAGTATAAAAGCCCTAATGAAAATGAATCATGCCTGTCGTATATAACGAGGAAAGACTCAACTGCTGGCAAAAAAAATAGTGTGAAATTACAGTATCAGTGTGAGAGGGAGAGATATGAGCCCTCAGTCCCCAGGAGAGAATTTGAAAGTGCATAATTTTCTCCATTCACAAGTAGCATTTAAGGGGCAGCTTTTGGAAGCTGAGAGGAAAACCCAGAAGAAAAAGAGCACTTACAAGTGGAGTGAATATTTCTGTCCCAAATATTTGGGACCCTTTTTTGGTACATAAGCTTGGCTTAGCACTGAGAAATGTGCGTGCACAGCCCTGATGAACTGGCCTAGTTCCTAATGTGTTTTTCTACCCACAACTAATGCTTTATCTAGCCTTTCTGAAGACTCAACACCAAATACCTTAGGGCTTACAAAAAAAACCTGAAACAAATGAACAAAAAAAACCCACTAGGATACAACACTTTGGCTGGTTTTTCTCTTCATGGAAGAATTCAGCAGTTCTGGGTAAGGAGAAGACTTGCTTGTGTCAGGTCTGGCTGTGGTAGGGGATACTTGTCTCTCACATTCATGAGAAGATAATTTATTTTTAAAGAGCACTTTAATATAGCATAACAGTACTACCACACATCTTGCTTCAGCAAAGAATTTTTCTAATCTATATTCAGTGCCAGATAGAGTTACTATAAAATGAGTTACTGTACCTTCAATTTCTGGCTTGGCTAAAGTGATAAGAAGTTAATTAGACAAACTCTGACCATGTCTTCTTGATCCAAATCCGCATTACTTGGACATATAAGAATTACCAGCTGCATGAGAGCTCATGTTTCTGGAGGGAGCTGGACTTGAAGGATGAATACCAGGTAAAGGGGTGGAGAACAATGGCCACCGTGGGGCCCAAACCAGTGAAGCAACAGCATTTAAGTGCTTTTCCAGCTAAACTTTAACACCTCACAGTGCAGCCAGAATATGCTAGATGCAAGCCTGAGGTATGAATGCTGGCTTAGACGCGGTAAAACTAAGTTCTAAACACAGTTTGACTTTTCCAGGTGGTTCTTACTTTTAGAGAACAGTGAATTGGAGCCAATTGCACACATGCAGTTGCTCCTGATGGAGCAGACCATACATTTCATAGCCCATGAGGTTACTGACTTCCTCGACCCTGGCAAGCTCTGCTGGGCCATGACAGACCTGGACCTACTGGGAGTCAGCAGGACAGGCAATAGCAGTTTCAAACCTGGGCTTCACCTCAGCCATCAGAAGCAAAACCTTTGGCCACTGTTTTCTGGCACCTCTTTAGCAAGCATCTGAGTTTCTGGGTAATTATTCTTGAGAACTACTCTGATCTTATAAAAAAACCTAAACTGTTGTATTGTCACTTCCTTGTCAGGAGCTGGGCTACAAACTATGCCCAGATAATATATTTATGGTCCTCTTTTCTGGTATTCCTACCTTTACCTAGTCAGAGCCAAACACTTCAGCTATGACCAAGTATCAAATAAGGAACAGGGAAGTGTTAAAATCAAATTTAGTTTCATGTCAAAACATTCTTTCTGAAAGGGATGAGCAAACTTCAAAAAGTAAGACTAAACACCCAAAGTGGTGGCTACATCCCTACAAGCTATATAATCCTTCCCTTTTCTTAGGTTAGGCTTGGATACAACACTGAGAAAGGCACTGGACCAAGGGGTCTTATTGCTACTACTTTGTGTGTCTTATTTGTATTGCTACAGGACTCTGGGACCCCAAATGGGGATTAGGGTCCCATTGAATCAGGCACTATAATAACAAACACCACACAGACAGTTCTCTGCCCCTGGGAGCTAATCTTTGGCTATTTCTCTGCAGCATTTGGGGATAGAGCAGTGCATAAGGAAGTGTATTAGGGTATACTGCATGGACAGCAAATAATCTTATTCCTGTAACGCTTGCCCTCTCTTACCCTACCACCTCCCTCCTGTTTGTTAATCTATTTTACCATCTCAGTTTAAATTTAATTTGTGAGCTTCTTGAGCAGAAGACTTTGTGTCTTTTCATTTGTTATGTTTATTGTGGGTTTTTTTCCCCCTTTTGCATGGTTTTGAGACACAAAAAAGAATATGCATTATTGAAAACATGAAAGAAAACTTCCTTCCCTTCCTAACAAAATAAATGGATATGAGCTATTTAAATATGCCTCTCTGAAGTGTTATGGTTTTGTACCTTTACAGAGTATAATATAAGCCTGTGGAACAATGAGCAACACAACTGGTATAGCAATACAAATAAAGAAATCTGGTCTACATGTATATACTCACCAAGTACTTCTCCAGATGATATGCAGACAAAGGAGATGTATCTGTAAAATAATTCCTACTGGTTCAATACAAAAAAAGGCTGCGGGTATACTTCATTGCGATTGATAAACTGGATTTGCAGGACCCTATAAAGATAAAGCAATGTGACAGAGTGAAGGGAATACAATCTCAGCATCTCCAGGACCCGGAATGAAACATGGACATTTTCTCACCTCCAAGGCCATTCCTTCCAGGCCAGCCTCATGCCTGCAGCATCCTCTTCCCCTGCCTACAGCCACAGCAGCCTCAGTTGTACCAAGGGACTAACCCTCGGGAAAGGGAAGTGCTGGGGCACAGGCAGTTTCTAACCTTTCCTAGGGAAGAGCCTGCCTGGACAGAAGAGGCGGTGCGGGAACAGGTACAGCAGCGCCGGAGGCCCGACAGCTCTGCCCTGCCGCCATCCTTCCCTCCGGAACCTTACATAACTTATGCACGCCCTAGAAGAGGAAAAGAAGGAGGCATTTGTTGGAAACTTGTTTAAAAGGCTGTGCTGAAGAACTGTAAACAATACGGTGTGTTAGTTTACACGGCCAGAGTAAGGAAGAGGGTACGGACAGTTTAATGGCGCAATTCACTCTGCTTCCCCTCAGGCCACGCGTATCTGCCCGAGTGCCGCCTCTCAGTGCACCGACTCTCACCGCCGCCGGCTTGCAAACCTCAAATTCCCTCCGCCCAAGGCGGCGGAGTGTGTGATGGAGTCTCCAAAGGGCCGAAGGTTTCCCTCAGATTCACTCTGCCGCTTCTCACAGGCAGCGCAGGCAGGCAGGGCTCGCAGCTTTGGGAGCAGCATTTCCAGCAGCGCAGACCTTGTGAGCGCGGCCTGTCCCGGAGCAGGGGGTCGGGGGAGCCCCTTCACAGCTCCACAGTCAAGTCAAGGCAGCGAACTGTTTGCATTAGATGAGGAATTGCAAGTGGAAACCATCTGAATGTGTGTGAGCGCCTGTGCGAAGCTGAGCTATGTTTAGAGAAAGCAAATGGCTTCTTGGAGTACCTCTGCAAGGTCCCGTTCTAAAAGCGGGCATAAGTAAGTCACGTTTTTCCTGCCACTGCAAACTTAAATGGGATCATGGGGCGGGGGGAGGTCCTGAAAGCAGAGGATCAGGAAAAACACGACAGCAACAGTATGAATAAATTGGCAATATATGCTGTAAATAGCTCTGATGCTGAACAAAAATAAAACAAAAAAAAAAAATCGTATTGCGGCCATTTTAAGATTTCTGCTTCCTTCTTCACCCCTGCCACTTTTCTTCAACATGTGACAAGAAGAATTCAGAGGAGTGCTTGCCAAGTGTTTTCTGACCCAAATCCTAGAGGTATCCTCCATCTGCAGCAACAGACAGCTTGTTGTGGTCTGTCATTACCTTCTGTTTGGTTTTCAACACCAGCTACCCTAGTTAATGAAAGAAGATGCAACCACCAAAGGAATCGAACACGTAAACTTTAGCAGAATTTCTGGGAAGCTTAGAGGAAGACTTTGCTAATCTTGAATAGGCCAGAGTGCTGGACAATAATGACTGAGGCATGCATATGTAAGGGCATTGCTAATAGCAAACTCACATATTAGGAAAAACAGGCTATATAAAGCGAGGTGAAGAGGATTTAAGGGCAAGAAATGAAAGGTAGAGCGCTAACCATCCAGTTTC
Organism: Polioptila caerulea; assembly: GCA_013397295.1. NCBI lineage: Eukaryota > Metazoa > Chordata > Aves > Passeriformes > Certhiidae > Polioptila > Polioptila caerulea. The sequence continues at coordinate 454,777 of VYXF01009618.1, forward strand.
TGTCACAACATCACACCTACCTACTCGGCCTCTATCTGCAGGCAGTAAATGTCATAGCTTGAAAGAGCCAGGCTGTCAGAAATATTTTTTCTTGCAAGACTGAGACCCAGCTGCACATCCATAAAGTTCTTCTATGTAAATGTTTGCGTGTGGCCCTTCACATCTAAGGTTTGTAGCAATGCATGGTATTTAGCAAAATGCCATTCCCCTAAAGGGCAGCATGTTTTTATTCTTATAATTTTGCATGGAAATTAAAACGAAGATATTTTAACGTGGGAAAAGAAAACACTTTTCCCCCCCAGCTAGGCACTGCTGCATCACCGTGCTGCTGCTGCTGCCGATGGTGGCCCGATATTTTTTCTCTGCATATTCAGAAACAATTCAAATGTAACAAACGCCCATTTACCTACTACATAAACACGTGGTACTTGAAATGCTTGTCTTTGATAAACCATTCTCCCCTTTGAGGATCCATTAGGCCCAACATGAATGAAGCCTAAAAAGCTACTTAAAGCTTTTGGAGAATTCTCTGGATTTCCAGCTTCACATTTCAGTTACTGCAATATTTGCATTAAGATGCTTGTCTGAGTTCTGCCCTGTAGGATTCAGAAAAAGAAGAATGTTCCTTTTGTACTGAACGCAACCGGTAGGTATTTAGCTATTTTTTGTGTATTATGACAGTACCATCTGGCATTCATCTGCCGGCTACCTCAGGAGAATGTCCCCTTCCTACTTGCCTGTATGATGCTGGCCAAAATGACAGAGTACGCCAAAGGTTAACTTCCTGTAATTCGGTCTCTTGGCTTATCTTAAGTAAGACAGTAGTTCCTTTATATTCCTAATTTTGCATTTCACATGTTCTCCTGCCTGCCTGGAAAACGAGGTCATAGGAGATTCCTATGGGTCAGACACCTCCTAGTGTGAAGCTAGGGGTAATCCTAACAAACCTAGTAACAACAATCTTATAAGGCCAGTTGGCGCTGCACATGCAGGAGGAAATGTGAAATTGAAATGGAAACTTGCCCGGTTAGGTTCGCTCTGTTCCACTGAAAAGCTTTGTACAGTGGAAGCATAAACAAACCACTGCTCTTAGAAGTCATGGTTCACCTGCTGACTCAAACACTCATGTCTGTCAACCAGCATGAGAGAGGCCAAGGGGACTATCTGTTTGGGTTTCTCTTTTGCTCTCAGCCTAATTTATCTTGTCAGTTCCAAGATCTCCATTCCTTTCCTGAAAGGACTATAAAGGAAGTTTGGCTTAGCCGTGCCCTCCAGTTATTTGATTATTTTTAAGCAAACAAACAACAACTTATCATGGACCAGTTCAGATTGCCTAGTTCAGCTCCTGATTAACTCTTAAAGCTATTTTCATCCTAGCCCCTTCCTCAAACGGCAGTTCCTTCATCCCTTGGAGGATATATTCTTTAATACTCCCAACCTGCTTCTTGCAAACAGCCTTTTCAAGAGAAACAAGCCAGTCTTGAGCAATTAAGACCTATAGATCTCCCTTCACTTCCTTCAAAGCCATTGTGGAGGTGCAGCTGAAACCCATTAAATTCAATTGAGCCCAAATGGCCCATAAGTCATACGGAAACTTCCTCTGGGCTTTTAACAAAGAGCCTTGCTTTAAATTCCAAATTACAAACAAATTCAGCGTGTTCAGCTTTCACATAAAACATAAAAATTAAAGAAAACATACAGAGGAAAAGTTGCATCAAATCTAAATTACAAAAAAGCACAAGCAGCTACTCTTGTTCTGAAGTTACATTCTTCATTAAGAAATGTCATACTAATTCATGGCAATATTTTCTTTAGTCTGGACTGGGAGCATGCTTTGTTCAGTGTGTGACTAAGAAAAACTGCTGGAATTCCTAACCCTATTCCATCCTCTGACTTTTCCTAAAAATAATATATATTCACATATATACACATAATTTGATGTGTATATATGTATACTTATACTTTATCACATGTAGCTACCAGACTAATCTCATATTCCTCTATAATAGGTAGATAATAAACATTTATAGACTATATATACTGAACATTAAGTATTGCTTTATTGTGGGTCAATTTTTTATCAAGTTGACAAATTTATTAATGTGGCTTTATTTTAGAACTCTCAATCTGTCTAAGATTAGGGATCAATATATGTACTGCAGGATCATAAGTCAGCTAAATACTGGAAAGATACAGGCAGATACTCAACTTGAAAATTATACTGCAAAATTGTTCCATAATACATCTTTATTCAGACCCCCCATGGGACTGGAATGCTATAAAAGCCTTAAGAGAGCCTCTACTTGAGGGTTAATTTAACCCTAAGGGCTCTAGGAATAACTGGAGACCCAGATCTTTATGACTTTGTATCAATTAATGTTTTTTACATTCTTTTTAACAAGAACTTGATGAAAAATATCCTGCTCTACCTATTCTATTTGGCACCCAAGTTACAAGTCATTAGAAGTATCTGAATCAGTCTTAAAAGTGCTGTGGAGTGATATTTTCTGAAGGTAATGGCTCCGAGAACACAGACGCACACATGTTCGAGGCACATGAAATTGAAACGAAAAGCAGCAGTGGCTTTTGCTTTCAGGGCTCATCAGGACCATGCCAAGCACTGTGCTCCAAAAGGGAAGGGCTTGGAGGTCTCTCCCCGTACAGATCCTTTGTCATGGTGGGCACCACTCCCCACAGAGGGGGCCCAGAGGAGCAGGGCACCACGGTCTGACCACGGGCTCTGCACCACCACAATAGGTGGGTCAGGGTACTGACACGGGGACTTTGCCTCCTCCCCATATCCTTGCGGCAAATCCTTTCAGCCGCCTTGGTACAGCCCCACTGGCAAGGGCAGTTAAGCTATTACAATTAAACAGCCAGCTCTGTTTCTCCCATCCCTCTTTCTCTACTCCTCTCCTTCCAACCTCCTCTGCTGCTCTCTCTGTGACAGCCCAGCACCGCTTCAACTCACTGAACTCAGCAAAAGCCAACACTTTAACGGAGCCTCATACAACAAGCCAGAGAGATGACAGTGCAAGGAAGGTAGGGCTGGGAAGCCAGGAGTAGAGAAAGGATAAGCAGGACTAAATTGTGGCAACAATCTGCTTCATGGACCCACGTCAAGTTTCTTAAATTAACAAGAGAAAAGAGAAACGTGTTAGCCTGTGTCTAAGAAAAAAAAATAGAAATTAGGTCAGCATAGTATATTTTTATATACATAATGTACTATGTATAGTTCATTATATATATTTTATATATGTAGCAGCTTGACTCTCACCCCACTCCTTTCTCAACATCTCCTGAAATTAATTGGTATTTAAATCTCACTCCAGACACAGTGATAACAGAAACTACAGAACTTCTAAGATGGCTACTAAGGATAATTAATATTAAACAGACAACCCATTTCACAACAATGAATTAAGTAACACTTATTAGGAAAGTTTTAGGATGGCAGAGAGTGGGAATGAGAGGAACGGCCGAAAACCTAGAAAGGAAAAATGATGTTGAAAAATGATACCTGTTTGAAAGAAGTATGTTCTCTGGATTATGTTTTTTCAAGTGTCCTGAACTGCATATTCCACAGGACCACTGTAAATCTGAAGAATTGTGAACAGGACATGTTGAATTCTGAGTATGAGGGAGAAGGAGTGGGGATTCGTTCACTCTCTGCTAATTCCCCACTTCCAAGCAATAGCAAATTAGGACTGCCTGAAAAACCAAACATGCTGAAATCTCCTCTTCTGGTGGATAAAAGTTATCTGAAGGCAAATTCATCCCCGTAGCTATAATGGGCTTACCCTAAGATTCACAACCCTGAAAATGGCAAGAATTACAGTAATAGTAAAATCCCCCAAAAGACACAAGCCAATATTCTAGCCATGTGGAAGGAAATAGTCCGGTATGATTCGAATGGTGTTTGAGGGAAAAGATAGGAAATCTCGGGATGGGTCTGCAGCATTAAATAACCAACAGCAGCAAATGCAGAGGTGCCTGTAGGGCCAATACATCCCCATCTCAAGCCCAGCTCTGACCCAATTTGTCTTGGACTGGCCTAAATACAGAAAAACACAGGCACTTGTCAGTCACTGTCAGAATACTTTTGTTTACAAGCTAATTCATGAGTGCTTTTCAAAACACTAAGTATTTTTTTTCTGAACAAGACCCATGACTTCTAATTTGAAAGGGGGATTTAAAAAAGGTTGTGATTCATGGGGATTTATGGATGTTTCCCAGGGAGTTTCAAAAGCCTTGACTTTCTTCCCACAGCTCCCAGGAAATGCAGTTAGAAGTCTCCCATAGGTCATTAGTTCAGCATGTTTCGACTGGCAGTGCGGGACAATCACCTGGCAGCCTCTATCCCAACACCTGTGTGGGGCAGAACCCTTAGAGATGCCATCCAAGGCTGTGCCCAAAACTACTCCCCAGTGTGGCTGGGACCAGCATTAACTTGGACAACAGTTACGTGCCCTTTCCATTTCTGCATGTTGCTAATTTACAGAGAAACAGGATAGGACTGGAGGCCAGCGGAACAAACTGGGCAAGGGCAGGGGGGTGCTCATTTAGGGAAATGAACCTTAGGGAATTTCTTAAGCCAAAAGAAGTTTGAGCACACCATTCTTTTTAACCTAAGAACTTTTTTGCATTAATCCCGATTTAGCCACTGAGATTTTCAGCACCAACTGGTTACAGTAAATAATGCACTGGAAAACCCTGGGTGAGGCTTTCTCACCCACCTGCCTCCCACAGCACTCACTTCCAAGAGATCTTTAAATGTCAGTCCTTGAGCGATGGGTTTCATACACCAGAGCCTGTTGCCTTGCACAATTTGAAGAGAAACCTTGCGTGTTTCGCTTTCCAGCTTTTCTATTCACCCTGAACATTGCCTTCAGTGATAAAGCTAAAAAAACCCCACCCTTGCTTGTTATCCTGACAATATTTAATTCTGACAGCACATTCAGTATGCTTCATGAAATATGCAACCCTGTGACTAATGAGGTATTTGCACGTAAGGGCCATATACAGTAAATTGCAGGGCAATAAAAGTAAAGGGAAACCATGAACTGATCAGCCAGCTGTTAAAATGATGCAAAGTGTGCCTTATTAAATGTGTTATGCTATACCCAGATGCTGACTAGAACTCAGCCCTGGCTCCCTCAGTAAAGCTTCACCTTAAAAAAAATATAGGTCTCCATTTCTGTTACCACACATTAGCTTTCTGCTTTTCAAATACTGATGGAAGTTCACCTCTCTGCTGCCTCCCTCCTTTCCACTCATCATGTAAAGGGAGCACTATTTTGATTTTATGCGTGAGATTGAGTCTGCTCCAGTGCTAAGCATCCTATCAGCATATGACCAACTAGCAAAGCTGACATTTTTGCCATGATTATCCACGAAAAGTGTTTCCTACCTCTGATTTACAAGAGCCCTATTCATGAGAAATGATTAATAGCTCACTAGTGCTGCCAAAAAGCACATAAATCTAGACATCCTCTATGCTCCTGACATGCCACTCATCTTGTAGATATGTTCAGATCTCTCTATTCCTCTCTCCCGCTTATCTATGTCTGATCCCCAATGGGCACATGCTCATGCTGATTAGGCAATACAGTTGCTGACTGGGACAATTTTAGGCTTTTATTACTGATGGCACCCAATTAGAGGCTGCAGAAAGTAGTGTCCTTCCTGGCTTGTACTAGGCAACCATGATTAAGTGTTAAATGCCTTCCAAATTAACAGGCAGTATCACCCATGTGTCTGTAACAACTTATCAGGGTAAGAAACCAGCTCCACTGCCAAGTTTTCTCCGTTCACATTTAAGTCTCCCAGGCTGAAGAGCAGCAGAGCCGAGAAGAGGGCAAGCTGCACACAAGCATACACCTGACCCAGCTGATAAATTTAATTTACTCAACGAGGTTTCACACTCCTGGCATTAAACACGCCTCGAAGCGCCCCTCTCAGGTGTGGTAGATTTAAACAAGCGCGGTCTGAACCAGGGCCCATGGTGTCATTCTCCATCCCCACCCCACTCCCCTGGCCTAACAAAAGCTATTTCACTGTTCTTGAGCATCCTTCTTCTGGAGATCCTAGAGTGTTTTGCAGTTACTAAAAACCGGATCGTGCCGTGCCTACTCATTTTATTCCGTAATTTCGGTGGGGCTGCTAGCACATCAAGACACACACACACAACACACACATAGTTCCGGGTTGTGCCTAGTGTGTGAAGAGACCATCAAGTTTTCAGTTCTTCCCCTACATGTATCCACTATGACACAAGACTTTAATTGTTCAATCATGTTCCACTTCACAAATAATACAGAGTACAACATGCCTTTTCCTCACTGACTTCGGTGCAGACAGGTTACAACTTGCCACTGGGTTTTATTCCCTCCCGTATTCACAATGTTCAGGGTTGTTGTAATCCAGTGCATTTTTTATTTAAGATATTAGCATCGCATCTCAGAATCATGCATAGCTCCCACTGACATCTCTGGAAACCCCAGCTATTATCCCAGCTGTAATAATAATAATATTTTTTAAATCAATGTTATTATTAATAAAATAACTATAAAAGAACACTTTTTTCTAGATGTGTTTTAATAAGATTACTGGCACCCATGTTCTGCTCCATTTTTCCCTTCTTAACTTCCTCATGAGTAATTGCTGGTCCAAGCTTACAACAGCTATGTCTTTTCAGTGCACCCACCCTGAATTTTGCCAGGATCACACATTTTCAACAGATCCTGTTTGCAGTCATTGGGCTTTAGTACTGCACAAATTACTTCTCAAGTAAATACCTGGAAAGAATTGCAGCAATGCAAAGGGATGTCTTGTCTAGTTGGGCAGTCTTTACAAAAGTAAATGCTGCTCCATTCTCCAAATACCTGATCTCCATGCTGTCCAGTCCTTTTCCTAAGTAACAAATGGACTTCCATCAAAGCTTCTCAACTGCTTCTTTAAAGAGAGAAGAGAGGCCTCTGTAATTTTCATTCTTGTGCCAAGGATAATAAAATCATTCCTGTTGCTTCTCTGGCCATTGCATCTCCAGTCTTTCAGAAGCAGAACATTTTGTCACTCAAAATGATTTGCCGTGACCTGGTGGCAGACCTGTATCCTGCCAAGCTGTTTGTGCAGCTCTAGCCACGGGCTACATCTCTGAGAAGGAAGCAGATGATGACATGAACAGGTGTTCATTGCAGCTGTATTTTGTGCAATGCTGTTTGCAAAGTATATAGCCACACAAAGTAAATAAAACACAAACAACAGCAGCCATTTTTGTTGCTCAGCACACCCAAGCCCCCCTGGCCAGTGAATCATAAGAGCCAAAGGGCCTTGACTACTCCTTTGCTCCTAAGCCATGCTTGCATCTTCTTACCTGACATTTCTTCTGCTGCATTTGGAAGAGATCTCTCAGACCCAGCAGCTGAATTCTGCTCAGCTTTTACTTTGCTTGATTATTGCCTTTCTACAAGCAGCTAAAGACATGTTTAAATATTCCTATCATTTAGCCTGAAGGAAAACTGTTTAGCACATTTAACATCTCTACCCAGAACCCAGACTTTCCATAGATCTAAGAACCATCTGATGGCAGCCTCTAACACTTTTCCTGTATAAAAAAATAATCTTCTAAAAGAACAGCTACAAAGTGCAAAGTAAATAGAGAATTCTTCTTTACAACAACATAACTTGCTGCCCCAAGTGCAAAAAGAAATGTTTAAAACTGTAAGTTACAAATAGTGAAGGGTATTTTTCACTCTAATTTCTGTGATGTGTGCAAAGCAGAGCAGTAAGTACAAGGTGTTTAATACTATCATTTTCCGAAAAGCGCAATCAAGGCAAATAGAAACTGTGATGAAAAGCCCATCTACTGGGTATATACCCACCTCTTTGCCTTCCAGATAGCACAAAACCTTTGCTCTTTTCAACTGTGCTGAATAACCTAGAATTGAATACAATACACACAAACAGACTCATCCCAGAAGCTTTCCATGTGTTTTTTAACTTGTCCATATATTTTCTTGGCCATTTCACTGGGAGAATAACACACTACCTTCTCTTAAGTAATACCTCTTGGTCGTGCACGTAGGAAACCTTATCTCTTGGGGTTGGCTGCACTATCTAATTAGAGATCTCCTGACAGCTCATCCTTACTCAGTTTCATAATTATGTGAGTGAGCGTCAGCGATCCTCACTCAGCAGTTCCATGGAAGCTTTCTCAGTAGACACCATTTGTCCTATTTCTTTTACTGTCATTCTTATTTCACCATTTGCAGTACTCAGAATAGTTTTCAGATACCCTTTTTCCACAAAAGACGTTGCTTGTTGCTTTGGAGACTCATACTGAAAGCAGAGCAGAGAGGAATAAATGACATTTGGGGCATTTCATTACAGCCATAACCTCAAAGGGAGGAGGAAAAAAAGAGAGATGTTTAAAATAACTCTTGTTCCACTCATTCACAAAAACATACTGACAAATTACATATTTGTATTCTGGCAGTGGACAACATATTTACAAGAGCTCTTCTGCCTGTCTCCTTTTGTATAATAAAATGCTCTTACTCAAGGTTCAGGCTGTTTCAAAGATTGTTCAATGCAGACTTATTCTATGGCTAATAAATGCATGATTTAACCAAGGAATGCCCAGGAGTAAGTGCAAGAATCAACACTCAGCTCGACCTTACCCTCCTTTGGCAGGTGCTGTGCTTTCACAGACACAAATACAGTTAGAGCAACTCTCAGGGAAAAAAAAAAAAGGAGAAGGAAATTATTTTCATGGATCATTTACCCTAACTTTTCAAACTAATTTCCTATTTATTTATGAAAATAAGGATAACACAGCATTTAAATTCAAATTAGTGACATAAAGAACCATGATACACTGAAGTTTCTTATAGCACTGTGCATGTTCTGGATGCTGTTTTGGTCCTTCCTAAATCAATAGAGCAATCTGTCTAGCTGAAGTTCATGGTGCCATTTTGTGAGTAAAGAAATTAATGAATATCAGTACCCAGTAAGACTTGAAGTGTAGGAAGCAACTTTCTCTACTGCTCATTTTTCAAGAGCATGTGTTTAAACCTCAAACACTTAATGGGAGCAGTGAATACTCTCATCTGCTTGGCACAGCGAAATGATGCCAAATAAATCGTGACATGTTTTGGGAGAATTTTATTGCTAAATATTATGCACACACAGTCTTGATCCTTACACAGTTTGATGAAAAAAAGCTCAACGAGTAACATAAAAGGGTTTTTTTTTCCCAAAGCTAAGAGAATCTTGCATGACCTAAGCTCTATTTTCTTTACTTAAATAGAGAAACTGAAAATCCAAATCTTGATCTTTCTGAATAAATTAATGCTAATTAAGTAAGCAAAGTAAAAGTTATGTGGTTGTGGCACTAGCAGAATCAAAGCATGTCCCATTATTTAGCTAATACAAGCAATTTTGTTAAACAAACTATACCTTTGTTCTGTAAATATTGGAAGCTAGGCTTTGGACAGATGTTCCCTGCTGTATACAGACATGCTAGGGAAAGGTTAGAGCCCCAGCTGTTGATCATCACTTCTTTGCAGAGGTTACTGCCCCCTCACATTTGTTGGCAGAGCTTGCTTACAGAAACACTCCCGCAGCCACTTGAAGTTACAGTGAGTGGCACTGCTATTTAGACAGTTTAAGCTAACTAGCAATAGCACAGTTGCTGAAAGAGTTCGTGCCTGACTGTACCTTTAAACTTCCAGTGTTCACAAGACTGCAAGTTCTCACAACTTCTTGTCAGAGCAGAAGCTTTTCTCACCTTTTTGTGTAGAACCAGAGATCAAATCCCCGGTGCCATGCTTGTATATTTAACCTTAAGTGCCTCCTAATTAAACACTGACAATTGTGTTAAATGTGCTAGCCAGCTACAGTCCTGTTTCTCCTCTATCCTTCTGCTTTGATTAGCTTTCAAATCACTTTGGCAAGTTTGTGCTCTTCGAAACAACAATCAAAATCCGTGTTAGTTCGCTGTGCAAGGGCATTCTGCTGACCTGTTTGACACATGTAAGGATACACCTTCTCAGGATATACAAAATGCAGCTCTGATGCAGTGATACTGGGCCGCTCTAGGTTATGGGCAGAACAGAGTATGTTAGACATGTTATGGTGCTCTAGACAAGTGCCTCACCTTTCTCACCTACAAAAGACTGAAACTTCTGCAGTGTTCTTTGAAATATGAGTGAAAAGTGCTGTGTGTTTGTGTATGATAACTGTTGCTAAGAATATAGATCCACTGTTCTGTGGCTAGTTAAACAAAGAAAATGCATCACTCAAAAATTTCATCAACAGATAATTAATATTGGTGTGAGAATAGTTATGATGTTAGTATAAAGCAAGGTTTATTTTCTCACTCATTTAAAAGTAATATGTATCTATGAGTAAATTCCAATATATCGCCAATTAAGTCATGCATTAAATTTACAACTGTTTTTTGAGAGATTTTTTCTGGTTTTTATTCCTGGTAGGATATTGATTAAGCTGCAGAAAGTATCATTCACAGCATGCTATTTATGTGATGGTGTCCATATCCAAGTGAAATTGCTATTTCTAACACATTTTTCCAAGAGAAAATATTATTTTGCAGACAAAAGAGAAGTTTTCCAAGGCTTTAAAAAAATAATTTTTAAATTCTTTTCTTCAGTATAGAATTACTTCATTTTCACGTATTTGTCTACCTCCTCTACCACTTGTGTCACAGAGAGTCCCAAGTAGCAAGTACGCCAATAACCATATTAAAAGAACATTACAGCTACAAAGTCAATCACTCAAAATGTACAACCTTACAAGATTTCCCAGACAATTGCATTTCAGGCCCCTCAGCATACACATTGCATGCAGGACTATGGATGACATGACTATTTTTTCCCAAAGCCATTTCCGCAGTCAGTGAACAGACTAGATGCTAATTATTACATAGGGGAATGTTGAGGGGTATTTTTCTTATTCTTACTGTTCTCCATGAAACACCAGAAATACAGATATTTACTGAGCTGTACTCAAGACTTGCTACAAGGCAGACTTCTGAATGTCTGTTGACTTTTTTGTCGTGCCATCCTTGTACTACTCAAGTGTTTTGCAAGCAAGAAGTCACCTATATATGATTCTGTGAATGGGATAAGCTTCCCTTCATTTTCACAGGTGAAAAGATCATATCATGATAACCTGGAATATATATAGCTATTGAGTAGTTTCCCTTAAATCTCCACAATTTAATAACTTTCCACCACATTCCTTCTATGTTTTAACAGTTCTCAAATTCTTCCTGCGTGTGCGCTAGGACATTTGGAAAGCTGGGACCCTGACAACATTGGGACACATTGCTTCTACCTCCCAAATACTGAATTCTTTCTCCAAATCATTGGTTATATGTTTATTTCAAAGACAAGCAAAAAAGCAACACATTTCTCTTAAACTTGTTCTCAGGGAATAAAAACATTTTTTCCGGAGCTTTAGACATTTCTCCAGATACAGTCTCCCAGTCTGTACATTTTCAGCCCAAATAAAATGCATTTGACAAATCTATAAGCAACTGAAAACAGGGTCTTGTGGTGCAAATTGTCAAGCAAGCTTAACTATAGGTGGCATGCACAGCTTCACCTATAACTGGTATCTCCTAAAATGAGTCTTCTGGTAATCCAGATGAGGCGGGCAGCACAACAGCTCTCTGCATACCTACACAACAGACTGAGGCTGTGCTGAGAGGTCTCATTCATTCCTCTGATGATCTGAAACAAACAGGCATCAAATCATTTTTATCATGCAATCACTGTTCACAGCCTCAGCAGAGTACCTGAATACAGCACAGAGGCACAAATGAGCAGCTAGAGCACAAAGGAGTATCTAAACCCCCTTCTTGACATTCCTACTAGGAACCAGTAAGCTGGTGAATTATTACCGCATAAGGAAGCCAGAAAGGAAAACTTCACTTGCAAATAAACCACTTCTAGCTAGCTTGGCAGAAATACGTGGCTGTGACCCAGCCAGTTCTTACCCTGGTAAGTCACGGCTCCATCTGTCCTGATACGGCCTGCAGTCATTACCCCACGTGTCTTCTCATGGTTGACACTATTCCATAAAGAAAAAGACAGGAATGGAAAAGGCCTTGTCCCTAATAAACACGGCTCTGTGTCGTTGTAAAGAGCACCTTAAAATGTGACTGACATCTGCATTCCCCTTTGTCTTACTCTGCAAGTGTTCCTACAGCCAGCTTTCCTCAAGCTCGGTTTTTATGTGTGTCTGTGGACTACATGAGTAAATCACTGCTCTATCACAGCTCATTTACTCAACATACTACAACATATTGTAGTCCCATAAAGGGCTAAGAAATTCTTGATGATTTGAAATTCTGTAGTATACTACTCTGCTTAGCAGAATCACTAAACAATAGTAAAATAAAATCTGTCATTAACTGAATAATTGTTTTATTCCCCCCCATGGAAGTCAAAGGAAGCATATAAACAATTCATGTCTTTTTATAGAAATGAAAACTAACAAATTCAACTAACTAGGGGGTGATTTCCCCCCTTTTTAAATCAGAAAAATATTTTTCAGCACATATTTATGTTTTCAAGATTGTCTTGACATCTGTTCTTAAAAAGCACAATGAAAGGCTTTTAACTACAAACACTGATAAAATATGGTAATGCTCTGTTTTTCCCTGCTGCAGAACTGCCAAGTAATAAGGATTTGCATGACTAAGCTTCTATTACGCTGACATATGCAAAACTGAGGAACAATCATTCTTTCTGGTTTGACAACATTTAGAAAGGAAACACTCCTTTTACTCTCCTCTAGGACATCTTGGGCCCCAGACAAGATGAGCAGCATTATTCAGCCAAATCAATCTTTAAATGGATGCTTAAATGCTGAGTTCTCTTAAGCAGAGGCACTTGGATAGCAACTTTATTATGTGAGCTAAAGGGCACTAGAGGTTTGACTGACACTTGCAAGCATACATACAAGTATTTCATTTGACATGCCAGTACACGTCTCTGCTATACCATCCAGAATCTGCTTCCTAGAGACCTTCAAAAAATGTTCAGTTAAGCTTCTTGAAACACCTTTGCAAAACTCCTGGATCTGTGATCAATATATTGGAAAACAATATCGAGCTAAAGGATAAAAATGTTAATAAAACTTTCCAAACCTGGGTTCCTAAGGTTATTTTCACACCAATAACTTCCACTGGCCAACTTTCCTTTGGAAGCAGCATCTGCAGGTCCATCTGACTTGAAGTGACTGTCAGGTGCTCAGTTGTCCAGAAGAATATGATTTATTGGTCTAATTTTAAAATGTTGCCCTCTTTCAGAATTAAATTTCTCCCTATTTACTCACGATCTTCCATTGTACAGTATATCACAACTCAGATTTCAACAAAAATCACAACAAATTGACAATAAAATATAATTCTGGGCTAAGGTACTCAGGGGTAATGAGGCACTATTTCTTTTCTAGACATCTAGTCCCTACCACAACTTACAGCATAAATCTCCTTGACTGGCAATACACTCAGATGTGTGTATCTCCAGCCTATCTAGAGCATCTAGATACCACATACAAAATAAGACATATCCTTACCATTTCTACTTTAAAAAAAAAGATAAATAAAACTGCAAGATGTCCAGAAGCTGGCTAATGGAGTACAACTATTATGCCATTTCTTACTATATCTCCCAGACAGGGTGAATAGCCTATGGAAGTCTGTGAGAAAGAAGCATTTCCATGCTTCCATAGGATGTCCACAACATGAAAATGCAGAAAGAGAGCTAGGATTCAACACACATCAATCTTAGCCTCCTGCAAGCAGTTCAATGGTGAGTCCAGCTTGGCCAACAATTGCAATTTTTAACAAACAGATACTGAAATACTGATACTATGATTAAAGTGTGGAAGTGGGAGGAAGAGGCCACTATCACAGATCCTGAATGCATCACTGTTGTCACTGCACCTTTGACATCCCATGGCTGCATTCTGGATAAACTTTCATTAATGGTAATCACCAGCAGTCATCTTCAGCTTAGTTTTGTACATAATGAAGCTTAAATCATTGTGTTATCTGCCTCTTTCCATCTGTTTACCTCCTCCCACTCCATCTCTCTCCCCCAATCTCCCCCACAGAAAACTTTCTGAGCTGTTGGCCAATCCAAATCAGTGATTGCATTTTGTACATGCCCACTGATAGCACTGATACTGTCAGAGCAGAACAGGTGGAAACGCCCTGATGAAAGGACAGACTGTTTCTCAGTGACCTCTTGGTGGTCACCTGGGACAAAAGGAAGACGGAGACGACAGGAGGCATAGAAAACAAATTTAATAATGATACAGTAAGGAAGTAAGCCTAAGTGTCTTTCTTACGTAACTATGTGTGCACATACAAAATTTGGGTATTTTTCTACTCACTATTTTTTCAGCAACTCACCAAGTATTATCTTAATGCCAAGAATAATAATTTGCATTAAAACTTATCAATAGGCAGCAAGTGTCCTGAAGATGTACATTTCCTTCCTTTCTCTTTTTTCCCTTCCAGAACCACTCTCCTCAAGCAGGGAGTCTTTTTAACTAGGATTTAAGCTGAGAAATGCCACACTCACAATCACAGGAAAATCAGATAAATAAGTATGGAATTAACCCCTGATTTAATTATTTGGAAATACTGTCCTTGTGATTAATGCCTCCTTTGGATTATCTGATGAATGCTGCAGTTAACTTTCTTTTGATCCTCCTACTGGGAAATATAGAAAGGATGAGATGGCGGGGGTGGATAATTATGCTCAAGAAGATGAGAGTATCTGATCCATACTAGGAATGCTAAACTCAAGTAGTTCCTTCTCAAGACTCCTACTAAAAACCAGAGATACCAGTGTGAAGCTGTTTAGCCAGTTTCAAATTGGTAGATGTTCTCATGTTCTTGCGACACCTGGCATATGGTGAATGCATTGAGACCTGTAAAAAAAAAACAGTGATTCATTGTTAATCATTCAGAAGACAGCCAGAGAATCACGGTAACCCTGTATTTCTGGAAAAGTACAACTACACCAAGATTTTCTATCTGTTTTATTATAGGACAGAAACTGCAGGCGGGCTTGAGAACAGAATCTGAATCCTGATCGGTTTTACAGAATTTTGGGGAGTGTATTACGCGTAGTGAGCTGTGCAGATTCAAGGAGTGACCTCACAGCTGGGAGATTGGTATGAATTGAGCACTTTTCAATGATGGGCTCAGCCTTGCACAAGCAGCTTCATTCATGGGTTGAGTCCGATCTCTTGTAATGGCTGAATTCTAATCTCCTAGTTTGACACAATTACTTTTCACAAAGCATACACACTTCACATGTGCCTACTCCATATATTGATTTGTCTTTGCATAAGGAATATTTTAAGTAACTTTTTTATCCAAAACTTGCCATTTCACTCTCCCGCCTGTGATTTTCCGTAGTTAAATCTCAGGGTCTGAATTCTCACTTTGATCTCCAACAGGAAGGCATGTTAATTACCTGTCTTGTTTAAAATCTCTGCAGTGCTGCTCCAAACTTAGCAGGAGGGATGTTCAGATTCAGCAGTGCCTGCTACTTTCTTTCTTCCTGTCTCATCACCTCTGCTCAGCACCACAAGCGAGCCAAAGTGAAGGCTGACCCTGTGGCAGAAGAGCACATCACAAAAGACACAGAAGGGATAGGCACAGCAGGTGGAGGATAGGTGGATTGAGGAGGGAGTTGAGCAGATCTTTGGTGAATGCAGGATAGTTGGCAGAGAACACGTAGAGGCCATTATGGGGTAAAGAGCAAGGAAGTGAAAAAATGCATAGCTGTGTACTGGGAGGCCAAAGCAGGTGAAGGATGAGCCAAAATGTCCATTCTTGGCCCTCTGAAGCGGAGAACCTGCCCTGTGCTAAGCTGAATAACACAGACCAGTCCTCCAGGCCTCGGGCTGTTCCCTCTGTCCTGCAAAAGCAGAACATTTCAGCATCAAATTATCAGTACAGCCAAGGAACAGTTGCCAGGCTGCTCTTGGGAGCAAATGCAAAAGCACCTGGGGCTCTCTTCATCAGGTGCTACCCCAGTGATGGGAAAAAATTAACTCCTAAGAGACTTCATGTCCATATGCAGCAGATAGGAAATGCACAGCTAAGCATTATAGTCTTGGATCAAGCTGGGTAAGCCCTTGTGAATTCTGGGCAAGCTGTGGATTTGAAACCATACCTCACTGGGCCCGGGCTCAGTTCTGCTGTAAATCAAAATGGGGAAGCATCATCAATGGATAAACAACATCATAAATCCTGTTGTTTGGCTCCTCTTTTCATTGCAACATAGTGCATGTGGTGCGCCAGTCACTGAATAAAAACGTACCAAAAAAAGGGTAATAATCTTTAAAATTGTACTCCTCTCTGTTCATCAATTACATTAATAACACACTCAGTGTGCCAGCAGACAGAGCTTTCTTGAAGTAGATGAGATATAAGTCTGTTTTCAACAAATTAAAGCATGCCAATAAATTAAGGTATCCTGTTGGGGCCAGCTGTAAACTTCATCCAGGCCAGCAAAAGTGCTAGTAACCAGGAGTAAATTCAGCCTCTGTGTGAGGAGCACTGCCTTTATTGTTTGTACTTTGTTAACAATGCAAAATATTGATATTTTTATTTAAACATACCTTCCAAAGAATATGGGAACCACTGGAAAATCAAGAGATAAATGATGTGATAGGGAAGAAGTTCACACTCAGATCAGTTAGTTACACCTCACCTACAGATTCCCTGGAAAATGTAAAAAGCAGGCAAGTGAGTTACATGGGGCAAGACAGCAAAGAGCACATAAGGCTGGGTTTGTTCAAAAGTGCTTCCACAAAAGAAACAGCTATATAGCTATCCAATCAAACTTCACATCTGCTTCCAATTTCATAGTCTTCTGTGTCTTTGATGTAAACCCAATTTTTCCCAAAAGGAATTGCAGCATAGTTGAGTAAAGAAAGGTCTATTGATAAATCTAATGCATCTTTTACAGAGTGTGATGCTTCAGGGGTTTGGCGGTGAGGGGGGAGAAGAGTTTTGTCTCATAATGTTTTGCTGCATCTCTAAAGCTCCCTTTACATGTCACCACCTTCTAACCTAAGAGGCAGTCTATTTCAAGCAAGACTGAACTACCTCCTTTTTTTTTACCAGGATCCCTGGGCACCTTAGACACTCGCCTCCATCTAAGCAGACAGTCTGAGATTTTTTTTAGCTCACATTTTTAAGCAATGTGCAGCAGCACAGGTTCAAATCCACTTGACACTAACATGTCCATTTGACACCAAAGAGAGTAGCAAAAAAAAAAAAAAAAAGAATAACACCTAAACAATAAATAATGCTTATTTTATTCTGTTTCTTTCATAGAAGCTCAAGAAAATTCCTTATCCTACTAAGAGCACCGTTCAGATAGTTCTTACAGTAATGCTAGCCCTAGCTATGGGTTAGTTCACATTCCAGCTACTTGTATTAAACTCTTGGCCCTTTCAAAATTAACAGAAATCAACAGGGACAAGACACACTGCTCATGTTTCAAGGCACAAAAACTTTGGGGTCTTGTCTGTCATCAGCCCACTATTTTCTGCTCTGCAGCCTTGTTGTCAGAAACAGTCCCCAGGCTACACAGGACACATAGCTTTTCAGGGGGACATGAAAGGTACTATAAATTGCTATCTGACACAATTGAGCCTGAAATCTGACTTGTATAAGGATGCAATATTCCACTGAAGTCAGGGGGCCTGTGTTTATTAATGTCAAGGCTTCATTTCACCCATTAAAAAGTGAACTGTCAGCTAAGCTATGCTCTCTGAACCCTAGTGGGATTTCCTGCCTTCTTAAGTTACGTGTTTCCAGTTGCTTAGAGTCCCATTAAATGTATGGATTTAAAATAAATGCATTTCTAGGGACACAGGATAGTCTGCCTACATTACATGATGCTTCCAATGTAAAAAAAACCCCAAGAAACAACACAGAAATGTAATGTATTTAGTGTGAAAGCACACCTATCCTCCTAACAAACAGGAGAGTGTGCAGGAAAGGCAGAGTATTCCTACAGGAGACAGGAAGGTCAGGTCAACTACAGGACAAAGGCCTCAGTGCTGATCTGGCCTATTTTGCAGAGCCAGTCTTGGGATTGTACCAGTTAACCTGATGCTTAAAACAGACAAAACAAAAACAAAAACAAAAAACAAAACCCCAAACCAAATAAAACCCCACAAAAAAAAAAAAAAGAGCAAAAAAACTTTTTCCTTTCCTACAGCCAAGACAAAGCCACGAAGGATGCAATAGGAGTACTAATTTACTTAACATAGTTTCTTATTTCAGCACCTGTCTGGGGGTCTGTGGAAGCATTGGGACTGGCTAATCCAATGAATAATCTTTAATCAGACAGTAATATTAGGTGCTAATAGCTCTGATAAAGGGGCTGTTTAACCCAACTGTTAACACAAAGGCGTGCCTGCCAAAACGACTATTTCAACAATGCATTTGCCATTCATATTAATTAAAACTAATTCCTTGCAGGCCACAGAAAGAACAGAGTAAACCCACATGGAAAATGTCTAGATTCTACCATGACAAATCACATTAAAGAAAAAAAAAAAAAAAAAAAAGAAAGAAAATGATCCTAAGGCAATGAAATTTGTCTCAGAAAAGATATTCTCTTGGAAATTCTCAAATTGTAAATTCATAGCAAAGCTGAAAGGGCTTTAATAGAGTCTTCTGAATGTATAACTATACATCTTTGGCTCTGTCCTGTGACTTCATAGAAATCATTAAAAGCTTCTTGTAACTCAAATACAAAGCATTGAGCCTTGCTAAAGGTCCTGAGGAGACAGTCATTTATGTGTCATTTAGACGACTGTCCAAGACTAGAGTGGTTTAAGTGAAGCGGTAGAGTTAAATTTCCTAGATAGGTTAGCAGTATTTTATCTTTTTGTATTTCTAGATAGCTTAAATAAACTTTAAAAATACGTTTATCAGGCTATAAAAGGGTAAATTCTTAACCCTCTGCCTATAAATTTCATGCATAAAACTTAAAACTAGTTCATCTAGAAAATCTTACTTAGGATTATATAAATGATGGCTTATTCTTTAGAAACGTTTAGTCTGCAGAAAAAGTGTTTATCTCTCCAAAAGTCACACAATACTAACAGGAATACACAACTTAAGCGCTTCAGCATTCAAATGAATCCCCAGGGATATTTTGGTTAAGAGGTAAAATGCATCCAAGTTAACCCCCCAATTCGTTTTCTTCTGCAGTCTGTGAATGGAGAGACAACCAGTAAGCAAAACGAGAAGCTGTTAGTTATCAATGTGAATGTACAGCCCCAAAGCTGTACTCAGCTGTGATAACATCTGCCAGGACCTCTAGGAGACATAACCTGGCAGGACAGAAGAGTGTTATGAAAAAACACACTCCAGAAATCTGTGCAATGCTCCAACACTTTTCGATTAAAATGGGAGCAGTGGACATAAGCTTCCAATATTGATGTGTTAAAATTTTCTTGCTAGCAGATCAGTGCCAAGTTATGTGTATCTATCTCCGGGGCAAAGAAGATTAAAAGCCATCTGGACATAATCCTGGGCAATCTGCTCTAGGTGACCCTGCTTGAACAGGTAGTTTAGACGAGATGACTATCAGAGACCACTTGCAGCCTCAATCTTCCAATCATGAAACTAAACGGGAAAAAAAAAAAACCCGAACTGTTAACACCTCCTCAGCTGCCTCACTGAGGAGTTAACAGGAAAGGAGTGCATGGCTTTTTTTTTGAAGATGATGCTGCAATGTTTCTGGAGCTCCATTCATTTTCAGAAACTAGTAAGGAATGTGAGAAAATTTACCTTTGCAGGATTTTTTGCAAACCTTTAGCATTATCTTAATGCAGTTTTCTTAAGTGAATTATTTATTAACTTAATACTCTCATTGAATCACATAGGGAACTCCCACAAAAGCAATCAATCGGGCTTCTGAATGCAAAGCAACAGCAAGCATTTAAAGGGATATTCTTCCTTTGATGCACGTAGGAAACTCCCATGAAACAACAATAGGAAGTGTACAAAGGCTTGTCTTGCTAAAAATCGTGCAAGGTAAAGACGATTTTTTTATTATGTCTGTTTTGGTGTTGCTTTGAGGCTTTGTTTTTAACCTGATTTACAGTATGCATTACTGAAAGTTACCCTGGACTCTGTTTAAGTTTTCTCACAGAATATAATTTGTTCTCTGACTGGCATTACCAAGTTCTACAGTTTCTTTGAAAGTACATTTATTCTGGAATTACCACTCACTTCATAAAACAGAGTATCTGTTACAGGATTTAAACATAATCTCTATTGTGAAATAAAACATCCATACAAGACACTGTTTTGCGAAATAGTTTGTCCCATAATAGCTGTGTCAATTAGTTTCACCATTTAGGTATGTTCTAAGCTTAGCTGGGCAGAATTTTAAATTTGCATTCACAGAAAGCCAGGCTTTATTGTTTTATAAAGGTTTACAAGCCAATCACTTCCCGGTTCTTAGTAAATTTACAGCCCAATATTCAACGGACTGTAAATTGCTAAATAGACTTTAAGTTGGCCAGGTACTGGGTTGAGCTATTTTATTGTTTGTGAGGCAAATTCATTTTGTCCTGGAGTAGATTTTTTCTCCCGAATGAATTGCATTAAAGCTATTGGAACTGAGATATAAAAGAATCCTTGTATCTGTCAATAAGGCTGTGCAAATGTTGATGCCCTGTGGAAGTAACTTGCGTTAGAAATGCTGTTGACATACATTAAAAAGAAGTAGTATCTTAGAAACTTAAAAAGCCTCCAAAGTTTTCAGAGTACTTTGACTTAAGAGACGTCAAATTACTTTGCACTTTTTCTTGATACCAAAGCAATGCTCGTGAATCATGGCTATAATCATCATGTGACCACAAACAATTAGCTGTCCTGATAAAACATTTCAAATAGCAAAGGACAGACAGCTGCTAATCACCATGGCAGAAGGTTTTAGACAAAGGGCATTTCTTTGACAATTATTTGAACTACGGCACTTAAACTGCTCCCCATTTTCTTTGTCACTTTATCCTCCACTTGATTAACATTCCAAAACCTGCCCGGATTCTGTATGGAGCCCAGCAATAGCTAGATCGAAAACATTAAATGAAAATTCACTTAATGCAGTAAGAGTGGCTCTGTGCATAGGCTTTGCATCCGATCATTTATTTTCTCCCTGTGTGTAAGAGTTTGCTGTTTACAACAAGAATCTCTCAGATATCTCCTCCCATTTCCCACTGAACTGCCATCCTCACACAGACACCAGCATCAGTAAATCTGATCACAGATCATAATTTTCAATAAATACATCCATTCCACTGCCCCCACCAAAAAAGGAGTGCAACATTGAGGAGGGCCAAAAAGGTGATGAGACTGTTGGAACACTTCCTAGGAGGAAAGGCTGAGAGAGTTGGGATTGGGCAGGAGAAGAAAAGGCTCCAGGGAGACATTATTGTGGTCTTTCAGCATCTAAAGGAGGCCTATATAAAAGAATGGGGAAAAGCTTTTTGGTACAGCCTGTTGCGACAGGTCAAGCTTGGGGTGAGTTTTTAAACTGATTTAGATTAGAAATAAAGAAGATTTTTTTTTTAAATTTTTTTTTTTACAATTAGTATGGTGAAAAACTGGGACAGGTTACCCAGAGAAGGTGGTGGGTGCCCCATCTCTGGAGACATGGGAAGCCAGGCTGGATGGGGTACTAAGCAACCTGATCCAGTTGAAGATGTCACTGCTTATTGCAGGGGGATTGGACTACATGACCCTTGAAGGCCCCTTCCAGCCCAAACTATTATATGATCTTCTTGGCCAATGAAAATGCAGACACACACACACATACACACACAGATTACTTGTTTAAGGCAGCATCCCATTTCTCTTGGGATCACCAGTGAATTAGTCCTCTCTTTGGACTGGCACAACCCACAAACCCTTGTTCCTTCCTCTGTGGCACAGAACAGTCTGCTGTCTAAGGCCATCTGGACAATTTTGCTGGACTTTGGCTAGTGAATAAACTTATTATCATGCTGACCTTCCTTGTTGCCTTATGCTTGTGCTATGTACTATTGATCCTAAGCTTTCTAAAGGCTTCTCAGAGATTACTTTTGCCCACACAGAGAAAGTGTCAGAGGGCAGATTTTCTCTGTACCCTTCTGGAATAAACAGTGTACTTAAAATCAACAACAGTTTGCAGAACCCAAAATGAAAGACTGACTCTTACCTTTTCCTGTCAGTATAAATATTTTCTGGGGATATCAACCACGGCTCTTTGGTTCAATGGCATGTTTCAACATTGTGGTAGAGATGGAAGTACTCCCCTTTGGCAACTGGAAGTTACTTTGTTTAGGAACATCCATATTTGCTTTTGTTGTACAGAGTATGTGCCAGTATTTCATGGCAGTGATCTCATTTTCATGGATGTTCTCTTTCAGGGATTATTGACCTGATAGAAATTTCTATCTGATGGTGAAGAAGGCAGAGACCCGATGTGGGAAGATGGGAATACATTGGAGATTTCCTGTTTGTAACATGAGCCTCTGTACCATGACTTTCAGATTACAAACTGAAGAAGCTAGTAAGGGAAAAAAGAGCTTCTCTGGAAGTGAACAAAAGTGATGCAAAATTCTCTTACTAAGATTCTCCACATGCTTGTGCATACCTCATTATGGCATTACACCCCAGAAATTGATTATAAGCAAGGAAAAATATATACATCTTTTAAGGAGCAGGTTTAAAGGCTCAGGTATATCCATTAAAAGAAGGAGAAGGAAGAAAACTTGACTGGTCAACTTACAGTCCTGTTTCTGGATTCTGCAAGCAGGAGCACTGACAGAAATCTTCTAATAGAATGATTTCCCATTAAAACATTCTGGACAGAGACTAAGGATGACAGACTTCCTGGTTCTTCTGGCTTTACATTATCTTGCCAGGTGGACAATGAGAGGCTGCATTTCATATATGAAAATTATGAGCCATGCCAGGTGTGTAAATGGTTCCATTTTTAGCAGTTGCTGCATTACAGAATGTAACAATGGACAAAGTTATTCCAGAGTGTGCTTTTCCCTGGCTCAAACTGAAAACTTTCCCCAGAGTCAAGTTTTTTCCTTTTTCTTAGTCATTACAGCGTATGCTGATGCACAGTCTTCTCAAAAGAAAAGCTCCATTGACTGCAACAATTGGAAAAAAACTTACACCAGTAAGTTCCTGATCTGAAAGGAAACATTTCCAATCCTGCCAAATTCCATTGTCTTTGTGACTTCCTGGGCTTTTATGCCTGTAGCTAAGGGAATCCCATTCCTTGCCCAAAGGCAAGGTGCTCATGGTCAAGCACTGCCATTGTGCTAAGAACTCTAGGGCAACAAATGAATACCTTATCTTAATTCATTGTTTCCTTGGGAGGGTTTGCTGTATGGGTGGCTCCTCTTCCAAGGAGGCCTCAATCAAGTTAAATCAACAAATTCTTAGAATTAACGTACAAAATCTAGGGAAACAAGAGGTATTATATTATTCCCACAGTTCGGTAGATGATTCTGTTTTTCCTAGTGAAAAGCCCAGACTCCGACAGTTTAAATGGCAGAGGTGGTGCACTCATGATCTAAGCACACCCATGTACCTGGAACCTATCAGTGAAATAGCAAAGAAAGAGACCACCTAAGACTGCAGAGGTAAACAAACTGTGGTTTACAGTTTACTGCATGCTTTGGCTATCATTTCAATACTTTTGATTCCATCTGCCCCCTTTGATCTCCAAGATGTGATTTTCATATCTCTGTATACAAATGCGCGTGCAAATAGGTATTACAAACACGTAAAGGTTGTGGTGAAAGCTGTCGTACTGTTTTTATAAGAGTATATTTTTCTTTTTCACATCCTAGCAAAGAAAAAATATACACACATGTATGGGTCTTAGAACAGTTCAGCTGCTCTCTACCACTCCTTTGTTATTTGTTTCAATGAAAGATAAATTATGAGATCTTTGTATGTATTTTGGGAACATAAAGAATATAAATATTTAACACAAAAATTATACCTACAATGATACTGCATGGTAACTGGGGATTTTGATTCTGAAGTTCTCTAGTTATTTCATACTGCAAGATATTTCTGCCAAATGAGTGTCCCAACTGTGGCAGTAATTCTGAAATTTTTAGCAATCTGTTGATGAGAGAGAGTGTATTTGTAGCCTAATTTTGTATTCCTGCTGATGACAGGAGATATGTTCTCCAAAATACACTGATAAATATTATAGCATTGTTTATTTTATCAAAATCTAAGTGCAAATGAAACATGTGGATCGTTTAGAGATAAATGTAGTTATCCCTAAAGAAGGCTGATTTCTGTTTTAGCACTTTTCTGAGATCTCAGCTTGTTGGAAGACTCGGCAAAATCAGGGTCTTTGCCCTGCCTCTCCCTTTTCTTTTACGGTGTGACTGCCTTATATAAAATGATATTCGTACGCCAGAAGGTAGTATGTTTATGAAGCAGTTACCCAGACCTGACAAGTACTGTAGTGTATTTCCTCTGAAAATTGCCCAAGGTGGGGTTATTTCGCCTGCTTTGACAAATTCTAGGCGCACTATCCGCGTTACGCTGTCACATCTACCTTAGGTTCATCAGCATTTTATTACCGATGCTGTTGTTTTCAACTCTAAATACATTATGGAGAAAGCAAGGAAGCACGCAAACAAACCTATCTTAGCAATCATGTTAAAAACAAAGCCTTAAACATCGACACAGCGCAATAGCCTTGAGTGGTTTTTGTTGTTGTTGTTTTGTTTGGGGTTGGTTCGTTGAGTTTTTTGGTGTTTGTTTTTCCTTTTTTNTTTTTTTTTTTTTTTTTTTTTTTTTTTTTTTTTTTAACAGCTGTGGTCTAATTCTTCAGAGAACAGAAAGGGGAGCTTCGAAAAGGTGCTAATAGACCATGAATTTGCAGCAGTGTAGTTCACAGCTAACTGAGCACACTCCCACTTCAAGCTCCGGCTGGAGATAAAATGAGGGCAGCAAAGAAGTGAATTAAAAATCATGCGAACAGTCCCAGCAGCAACCAGGGCAGTAGCAGCTTATAAGATCAGCCTCGTTTGGCAGGGTGCCCGTCCCACCATGACCTAAGAGGACCAGGGCAGGAGGATATCTCATGCCTTGCAAAAAGAAGATGGGGTGGGCTGCCAGGGAGAGGGATGGGAGCAAAACAAACATCTTTTAAGCCTATGTTGAATTAACTTGTTTTACGGAACACTGCCAGCAAACTTCTCGGTCTTTTCACTGTGTTTGGAGAGATCTTCTCTAATGTATTTTATACTGTAGACAAATACTCTCTCTGGATCAGCTGTCCTACCGGGAGAGATTACTATCGCAGTCCCCCTCCTCCCGCCTGGGGCTGTTGTCCCCTCAAATCACCCAGAGATGCTCATGTGCCTTCTCCAAATGTAGCCGTGGTTCCATGACAGTCTAATCCGATGTAAGCTGCGGCTGCCACAGTCCCTCCTTCCCCAGCTGCTGCCCTTTCCTGTGCCAGCAAGGATGCTTCTCTGGTCTCACACTGAACTGGTTCAGAGAAGACAGAACTAACTTCAAAAAAAATCTTTAAACTGCCCTGTTAGTTCAGCTCCCTGTGGAGTCAAGCACCAGCGCTGGAGCAGTACATGGGGTGGGGACAGAGACGATCCAAAGCCGGCCTACAACTGCTCTGGTTTGGAGCAGCTTAGACCAGGAGGAGCCACCCAATGCCTGCTATTTGAACTGCTTGTGATGATCTAGTTCCTTCTGCCTCTGCTATCTCCCCTTGCTATCAGCAGCCTTCTCAAACACACCTGCACATAGGGTTTTGTGTGGTCCATGAAGCCCACAGGGAGTTCCTGCATCCCTGTGGCAGGACAGGCACTGATGAGCAGTCCTCTGTATGAAGTCAGGAGGAGCTCCTGTCAGGATTAAAGCCAGCCTCCCAAGATCCCTCCAGCCAGGGCACTCTGGGCAGCTGTGATGAACCACGAGGTTCCATGCCTAATGTGAGAGATGATTTGAATGTAGAGATGCCAAGGAAAGATGGTAGAGACACGTCAAAGTCTCTCTGGACTGGAAATTGATATAAATTGTTCCCTTTCTGAAGTTTACCTTTTTTTTTTTTTTTTTTTTTTTTTTTTTTAATTCTTTTTTTTTATTTTTTTCTTTCCCNTTTTTTTTTTTTTTTTTTTTTTTTTTTTTAAATCAGATCCTGAGTAGTAAGACAGTAAGAAAAGTGGTTTCCAACTCCTGACTTTTGCACACGTAATTGCATCTGATGTGTGCATAGTGGTGAGGAACATGCAATAGCAAACAACAAACACGTAATTAAGACAGTTTTACTATCTCCAAAAGTCACCTGCTTCTTTACAGTAGTAGCTGTAGAACAGTTAAGAGCCAAAATCCTGGAGGGCAGAATAAAGGGTACAAAAATTAGCCACCAGAGAGGGAGAATATCCCACAAGATATACAGTGTCTTTACTTGAAAGGTGAGTTTAATTGCCAACTCTTTCACGGTCTTCCCTCACCACCTTAGTCTGATGAATACTGAATTCTGCTGTACCTACATACATCTGTGAAGAGTACATTCTGTGAAGTCTCATGGTGACAGACAGTAGGAACTGAAGATGCCCAGACAGCAGAGTGATGAGGACTATACAAAGTCATCCGGAGAGAAAAAGCCCCTAACTTCCAGAAATGAGAGAGGAGATGGACTGGGAAAAGACCATGAGCTTCTGAGGAAGCAAAGGGAGGAACCAGTGAAGCTGGAAGAAAAGCCCAAAGCCACCTTTTAGATGTCAGACTTGGTACTAGGAAGCATGTCTGTACCTATAACTTCCCAGCCCTCGACATTTTACTTAGAGCAGGGCATCTGAATGGGTGAGTGATGTAGCTTGGGAAAGGAGCAGGAGTAACATTGCTCAGATTTCAAACTGCACGATGCAGGAAAATATCTTAACAGTCTGAAACTACTGCAACACTTTCTGTGGGGGATGGGGAGGGAAGTGAGTAGAAAACATATAGGGAAGGGAAAGAAGGTAAGTTCAGTAGGCAAAAATTCTAACCTATATGGTTGCAGAACTATTTACTGGTCTGAAGACACTAGAATTAAAATTTACTTACTTTTTAAGTAAGTAAAACTGTTCAGCTTATTGTCAACCCCCCACTTGTTTTTTGCCAATTGCTTGATTGTCAGATGCCAATTTACACCCTAAATGTCTTTGGGTTGAGATCACTGCCCTGTTCCGGAGGTAATCCTGTGGCCAGCAGAGAACTGTCCCTTAGGTGCAGTTCATTTGTAACACAATAGAGATTTGCATGCTCTGTCTTGAGAGAAGGACTCCAAACTGTAGCAACACTCAGCCAAGAATGTTATCTGTGCCCTCCCCCACACCCTCTCCCCTCGAAAATCCCCATGGATCCAGTTCTGCTTTTTCACTCATTCTCAGGAGAAATACAAAGATTTCCTCTGCCAGTTGCAGATGTGTTCTATTTTTTTCCTACATCTGATTATGAATCACTCTAAACAATAAGGAAAGACTCTTCATCCCAAATGGGAAAGAACTCACACATTATGTGATGATAAAGCATTTCACCCATTTGCAGGAAAAAAAGGAGAAAACACTACCCACAGAACAGCAACATCACATCATCTGCACTTTGCTGAATGTTCACAGAACAACATTGGAAGTCATTGAAGTGTCAGATAGTGATTTCATCATGTGTCAGGCCTCCCACTAATAAACGATTCATCTTTCTCAGTAGTGACACCTCAAAGAAAGGAGAAGAAAGAAATTAATAAACTTTAAAGTGAGAAGTACTCTACTGATATTATACTTCCCAAGTAAACAGAAGCTTATGCATATACAAAGAATGTGTGCCTTAATAGAATTTAACCTTCCATTTATCTGAAGTGTACTTCTAAGTTTCAGAAGTGAATTCTTACAGAAAAAAAAAAAAAAAAAAGATATCATGGAGTTCCTTGTGTATTATACCACCACAACACAAATTGAACAAAAATTGTTCAATTTACAAATATGAGATTTCACAGAGCAAACTACCCAGATTTGTGTACTGAAATTGGATTTGGGAAGAAATCTTTTCTAGTTTATATATGAGTGATTAATTGTACACTGGTGACAATAAAACTGCCCCAACCTCTGAATTCTTTTACAGTCGTAAAAGAAATCTAATTCCTCTTGAAGGTGATGAGGAACTTACACTTGACTCTAATGAAAATGGGACTGGAAGAAAATCTGTCATTTTAATAGGAATTTGCATAATAATTATTTGATGCTTCATAAAGCCAGAACATCTTCCATTGATGACAGTAGCTCTACTGGATGAGCAGGACTAACTAGAAAGCCAAACTTACATCTCCCAAAAGACATGAACTTAAATACAGATGCAAATTGGGCAATGTACTTAGCAAGACACTACCATTATTGCTTGGCTTGCTATGACACTGAAGTTTGGAAAGCCACATACTGAGTTTCCAGGGTTTTTGTTTTCTATTTTAACAAAATGCAATAGATACACAGAACACTCAAATTTCCACATTCTTTGTAAAAAATAAATAGGGGAAGAAAGCAATTCTGAAAGTATCATAGCTGGAAGAAAAAAAAAAATGCTGTAACATGAATTTAAACCTTATGAAGCATTAAAGAATCCACATGGGAGAGAGACCTAACAAATGACCCCTCTGTAGGAGAAAAGAGACAATTGAAATTCACTATGAAACTATGAGGCGCCAAACTACGGAAAACCAGGCTTTGCTGTTTCTGCCACTAATGGAGCTCCTTTGACTGTAGGAGATTTTTTTTCCCTCGACAAAACAGCATCTATTATAAACAAAACACTTCAATCAGTAGACTCAAAGCTGGATAGCATACAGATACAGAATTTGTCCCACTTGATTCCTCTCTCCTGGAGCGGAGAAAAGAATTACACAAAGATGATAAAGTTTGGACTTGGAGACCCATTCTCAGCAGAAATAATTAGGCTGGTAGGAAAACTGCTGGGGACAGAAAAAAGCCACAGAACCCTAAGGTCTCACGTCCTACCTAAGCAGGTACTTATTTCTTTGTCTCAGTCTGAATATACCAGAGTTAGCAATATGATGAATAGAGTTCTTAAAAGCAGTAATACATAAAAGCAAATTATTCTTTGCTGTTACCCCACTTCTGTTCTGGCCGAATTAATCTGGGCATTCAGGGTAAAGATGATGTCCAGTTTCTCCATCAGTTTGATTTAGCATGACCTCTTCACTGTCAGCAGAGGAATACAAAAGATGGCAATGAATATTTGTAGGTAAGAAAATTTACATGGCTGTGGGGCAGGATGCCTGGATGATCAAAAAGCAAAGAAAATACTAAATACTTAAAACACTTCACCATGAAATCGTTTTCTTCCCTTTCCCCCATCCTCCCCCCATGTTAAATCAGGTAGAAAAGTGTGATAATATTAAGGCTTAATCCAATTTAAATAAATTATTTTCTTGTAAATGTTAAAACAATCATTACATGCATCATTTACCCCCTCTTCTGCCCATAGTCTTAAATTATGCTCCATTATATCCAAATGGAAAAAATATGCAGAAAATGTTTCTTAAATACCAGAAATTTTGTTGTTGATTATACTCAGAGGTAAAAGTCATTAAGGAGTTCTAGCAAAAGAAAAAAAATCTTAAAAAGCATAATGGCATTTTGTGTAGTAAACTTAATTAAGAAATTTCTTTGATAGGTAACCAACAATATTTTATTACAAGCTTAAGGTATAAGATCATTATAGCTTTCTGTCGTGCTTGGCAGCAAAGAAAGAACACATGCAAAGAACAATCTTGTTCCTACAATTAATTACAAATGTACAAATGAGTGATATATCAGGCCCTGTCTACACTGCACAGTCGTGCATTTATAACCATTTCACCATACACAGTTATTAAATTCATGCTTTGCATCTACAGTAGCTAGATACCACATCACAGCCACGGGTAATTATGTTTATTCATGCACAGCTACCACCAGCCAGAACTGTATGTATGTGTCAGGCCATTTTAGCAAAATCTACATCAAATAACCAGTAGTGCAGGTCTCTTCGGCTAGCTTTTTTCCTTTTGAAGCAGGCAAACTGGAAGCAAGACAGGAGAAGGCAAGCCAGAAAAGAATGGGTGGCAAAGAGCAGGTGGTGACATCCAGCAGGCTTCAGCCACTGTCATTCTGGGTCAGTTGGTGTGGTGACAATCAGCCAATTCGGAATCCTTTAGCAACCCATTCTGTTTATCTCACAAATCCTTACTGTCCCAAAAACGGTCTGCCGTGGTGAAGAAGAGGAATTCTTTCCCGCCAGCAACATAAATGGCTGAGGAGGAAACAGCCGGGCTCTGGGAAGGCCCTGGCTGCTGGTGGTGGGAGGATTGCCAGTGGGAGAGCCCTGCAGGAAGGCTTCTGCAGCACAGCAACCTGCAGCACACAGGACAATGAGCAACGGGACACTGATGAATTCTCCTCCGCAGAGAAGCCCATCCTAAACCCTCCGCCTCATAAAATTTCAGTTTATCCAACTGAGCTACTGGATCACAGTGGGGTGCTAAGTCCGGGTGAACAACAAGAGCAGAGTACAGATAGCTAAAGAAGAAAGCAATTCAGAGTGTGTCCATTTAAAGACTGAGCCAAGTCACAAACCAAGCAGAAATCCCTGCTGTGACTACAAGGACACAGCACCTACACACACTGTAGACACAGACCTAACCACATTGCTCAAGGCTTTTAACACTGACCTCACAGGCAGGATTCAAAAATCACCACTCTTGCTATTCTCTTCCAAGGCCAGCAAAGGATATTTTGTTTTAACCTCAAGTCTTCAGTTCATACTTCTCCCTAGGAACATTTGTTTCACTCTGCTGTCCAAAGTCAGTCCTAGCCAGAAAACTGAATAACACCAGTCTCACTGAGACATGTGTCAACAAACCCAAACCACTGCAGCTCTGAGCACATTAACTCACCAGACAGATTACTGGTTTACAGAGGGAATTCCAGTCTTTGACTCACTGGTCCATAACAGTGTTCCCACGCCATTCCCTCATCCAGACAATTCCCTCATCCTGAATGGTCTGCTAAGAAAGCCTGAGATTATTTTTGTTATGTTCCATGCAGAGAAACTATAACATACAAATGTATAATCATATAGTGATGAGATGCTCCAGTTCCAAAAGCCATAAATTCTGAACAAGATTATCTTGGGTTTAAATTTCATCTTCCTGGGTTCACAAGATGAGCCATCTCATATCCCAGATAGGCAAGCTGGCATATTACAGTTTATGTAACCATATGTAAAGCACACACTTACTAGGAAGGGCTACTAGGGCTGTTGCCCACACTTTTTGTGACAGCTGCAGGTGTCATATTCTCCTGTCAACTGATGAGAGAATGGCATAGGAACTAAATATGACAAGCATATTTTCAATTTACTGGCAGTTTCAAAACTTTTAATTAATGAACACAAGTGACTGGGTACATGAATGCGCAAAGCTGGCTAAACTGTCTAGGGTACTAGAGGCAGACTTGGCTTTCTGCATGAATTTACCATCTCAGATTAATCTACCTTCCAAGGGTAAACAATCATACTTTTTAGTGGTATAAATGAGCGTATCCAGACCCCTCTTACTTCATCAGCCAGACTGCCAGAGGCACTCAGATTGGCTTTATGAAAGCTAGCTTTGGTACCTCTTCAATCTGCAGTACCAATCCAACCTCTGTTTATCAGAAATGCCACCGGTGGAGCAACTCCCACATCCCTGTTTCCCCTGTAGAGATGCAGGGAGTGATGACTACAGCAGATCCATCAGAGTTCAGCTGGAAGAGGGAAGAAAGAAGGTGCCGGGATGCTGCCCACAAGGCTCTGCAGAGCTGCCTGTGCACTTCTGATCCTGGGGAAGCAATAACCTGATAGTGCTCTATCCTGCTCTCTTGGCAATACATAGGCTTCAAAAAAACATGTTTCTATTGTGAGCAGATATTCACTTTAATAAACAAACTTTAATAAAACAAACAATTTAAAAGAAAGGCCAAATCCTCTCACACAGCATTCCTCACAAGCCAATTATGGAGAACCACTCTCCTGGGCCAATGAGCAATCTCTTCCCAGGCCAGGCACTGAGCAGGAACGGAGCCTGCTGCAGCTGCTAAGCAGGAAGGGCTGGGCCCACTGGGGCCTTGAAATAAAACAAACAGCTTGTTTGGCAGATAGCTATTTCTTCATGGACTGGTCAGCAGGAGGGATCGTGGAAGCTGGCTGGCTGCTGGTGTGTTGCATCCATGTCAGTGAAGAAGGCAAGTCTCCAGCTGTACCCGAATCTCTTAGGAATTACACTCTTAGGACGTGACCGACACTTGGTTGGGCTATCCATTCTCTATTGTTGTTGTTGTTGTTGCTGGTATTTTAAACCTAAGTCAGCTTTTGCCATGACTCACTTGTATACAATATCCTTAATCTACAAACACTCAAGGATGATAATTCAGCTTTATTACCCATATTCCCTGAGCCGACATTTCATAAAGTATAAGCACACTCAAGAAAGAATGATTCCTAAAATAGTCAGGCATGTACATTTCCACCTTCCCCTTAGGAAAGCAGTTCAAAAACATAGGTCCTTGTAACACTTAAAATTGCTAACCTGAGCCTCTTGATAACAGCAGGCAATATCGTAAGAAACAGCTGGGGTTTTATCTTAGCCTCTCACACCAACTTACTACATTCCAACCCTGCTTATACAGGCACTGAACTGACAGAAGACATGGCACGAACCAAACAGAGCACAAATTCCATCTCACATCAGCAGAAGACTGAAACTACACATCCAAAGCCAGCACATATTTCAAATTCAATAAAAACAGAGACCACCACTGGAGTTATTACTTTAACTGTCTATCACAAACAAGAAGTAAATGTACCGGTTTTTGGGCAATAAAAGGTATTCCTAAGAACAAGCAAGATGTTATCAAACTTCATTTCCCACTCTCTGCTCTTTGCTTAATGATTTCATGGTGTTGACTCTGTGCATTGCAGAGGTACCTCAAAAACTGGCCCAAAATCAAAAGCAATTGAGAGCACCCAGCACTTGGTAGGATCAGGCCTTTTCTATACTGTTCCTAAACACTGAATGGTCTGATAACCTTCCTTATGACTACAACTTGCTGCTTCTGCCCTTTCAGCAGGAGCCATCACTGTGTATGTTACTTGATTAGTTATAAACATGGCCTTTTATTAAAAATACAGCTTCCGCCATGCCCCAAATTAATTCTACTTGGCTATAATACAAATCATGTTTCAAACATCTGAAATTTACAGTCAGTTACAAGGCAAAATGATGGCTAATTTTTGGCTAGTAAATTGGACACCAGCAGCACAGACCCTGCCAGCACTGGAGCCAAGCTCAAGGCCTGATTCACCACTTTTCCATGCTATTCATTGGCTGGAATCAGCTCTGGGCAACTGAGCTGGGTGTTTTTCCCAACAGGAAAACTGAGTGTGTCCTGTGCTTGGGAGGAGCATGAATACTGCCTATGAAGATGGGCTTCAGCATGCAACATCTCATCTCAGAGCCCTATGTACTCTCTCTCTTTGCAAATTAAGCCCTGGAAGACCGGCTTTTCCCAAACAGCTGATGTGCAGACAGGAAAAGCAGGCATGCAAACAGCAGATTTATGGAATGGTGCTGGCTGAACTCAGAGTCTCTAGAGCCTCCGGTCCACCCTGAAGCACCAAAACCTGCGCTGCCTCTTCCCTTCCTCCCACAAAATCACCAGATTCCACTTCTACAGCAAAACCAGCCTTTGCCCCTTGCCATCTATCCACTCCTTGCCTTGCTCCCCAGTTCTTCTCCCTCCTGACAACCTGCCTGTCTCTGCACTCATTCCTGTCCCGCCCTCCACTTTCTCCTCTCAATTCTTCCACCGTTCCCATGCCACTTTTCACGAATGAAATACTGGCAAGGCAGCCATCTTTACCTCCCTTGTTCCAGCACTGTCTCATGCGTCTTTTGGCCACAGAGAGGACCTCTCCTTGCTCATCAACATTGTCCTCTGATCACAACTTTGAGAGTATTAGTCCCACTTAGCCACGGCTCGAAGTAAGCATCACACTCTTCATAAGGCTGAGGGAGAGAAGAGAGGAAGAAAGACAGACTTTCAAATGAGCACAGAGAAGTAAGAAGAAGAGGAAGGATGGAGTGCTTCTCTCCACTCCTTCTTCCTTTCACTAAGACACTCCTGTTTCCCTTCTACCTCATAGAGCTCTCATCTCCATGTAAAAGCCTCTTACTTCAATTTAAGGAAATGGTTTTTTTAACTCAACTAAAACAGTTCACATTCATGCAAGATTAGAGTTTATGCAGCAACTTGGACTGAAACGAAATCAGAACTTCATATCAATTTGACAATTTCTGTTGAAGCTTGTGTACTTCTGAGGATTTTGTTCAAGCTTCTGTGCCTCAGGGGTTACTGTCCCACAATCCTACATTTCAACAGATGCAGGGCAACTGAGCAAACTGCAATAAATGCTGAACAATGTGGCAAGGACAAGCAACCTTACACTGCTAGCTGTAAAAAGGAGTGAAATAAAATTCAAAGAAAAGAAAAGCTGACAAAGTACTAAAGGACTAAATTCAATAGAGAAGAGGCAGACAAAGAGCCAAACGAAGATATTTGTGGTGCTTTTTCCGTGGTGCTTGCACCGAGAACATCAGGACAGTCCACAAGTGATATGTTTCCATTAGTTCTGTGCACTAAAGGAATATATTAATTCCATTTTACAGTCTGTAAACTAAGGCAGTCAGAAATTGAGATCTGAAGAGTCTCAAAATACCTAAAATCCAGGTCTTGCTAGTATTAAGCACTGCATATTCCGTGTTCAAATGATACAGCTTCCAGCAGCCTTTGGTGCAGATGTGCATATGTAGTCCTAAGAGAACCCATAAAATGAGGAACAACGCAAGAGCTACAACACGAACACTTTAGCAACCACAGGCATATTTATTTCCCCATCTCTTTTACATTTTCAAGTGGGAGAACAAAGTATCCTGCACACTAGGAGACCTGGATCAAAGAGCTATGATAGTCACAAGTCACAACTCATCACCCACCTGACAACTGTAGCTATTTATGTACAAATTAGTAGTGCTGACCTGGCCACTATTAAAAGATTGATGTAAATGCCTTACCCAGCATCACACTCCTTGGCAGAGGATCAACTTCTCCAAAGCAACATTCAGCTGCCTTAACAATGAGATTATGTCTTCCCTTCTTACACTCACAGGAACACAGGAGGGTAAGAGTTCAACAGACAACACTCTCTCTCCTTCAGCATGTACTCTAATTCATCCTCAGAGCAGACTCACATAATGCACCAAATAAAACTCAATCATCCTATGGAGGTGGGGGGAAAGGTGTGCAATCTATTTTAAGATTATTACAAAGCAATATATAGATGTATGGATGGAATTAGTATTGCATAAGCATTTTCCCAATTTTGTAGCTTTTGAGTGCTTAACTTAGCCACTTTAATATCCTTTCACTCTGACCATCTGTATAGTGTCTGCCTGCACGTGCATGTATGGCTGCTTCAAGGATCCTGGAGATGCCAGGCACCACGTCTCAATTATCCAGAGGACTTTAAATCATGTGCATAAATCCATGGTGCATGAATCCACCCTCTGTGCGTGTGGCACAGAATCCACTACACATGTAGAGCTTAAGTGCATGCTGGAAGCTGCCTGTTGGGAAACCCTTAGAACTAGATGCAGAGGCAACACCTTGCATGTTCACCAGCTCTCTGGGTTGCATTATGTTTGCATTTTACGTAAATATTTAACAAACGCCTACATTTGTACGTATGTGTAACAAGCAAGAAAGGTTGGGGGGAAGTGGCCCAACTGATTACCAGTAACTGGCTACTCGTATCTTTATTTCTCCATGGGAACAAATAAAAGGAAGTTCCACTTCCCTCTCCCCCAAGGGATTCATTCACAGCAGTAGCTGTTTTTCTCTTAAATAAGTATTGCAATGCTATTTTTAATACTCTACTCCAATATTACTGTAATGTGTTATGGAGCTTTAAAGACCAAAGCAAAACAATAAGGCAGAATATGAATATAGGACAGATAAGATATAAAGCATGACAGAAAGTGGAGGGGAACCACAATTAGGAAATGTGGAAACCAGAATGTTGGGTCTAGGCATCAGCTCAAGTCAGTGGCAAGGGATCTGTAGGCAGAGGCCTCTCTCTGATGGCCTCCACATCCTTCTTAGTTGCTAGAAGGAAGAGTTGTCTGCCTGTGGTAAAGATCCATCTTCTTAAACATGAAACAAAATATGCTGTACATAAATGCTGTCATTGCTTGTCACACAAAAAGCTACTCTGTAGGAATGTGTATTGATTTGACAAACCTGGGGATACACTTTTAAAGTCTCTTTACCTACTCCACCAAGCTTCCAAGAAGCAATTCAAACCTCAAGAAAACCCCCAAGGATTCCCCACACATCTCTGCAGATGGACAACCAGATTCTAGGGCTAGAAGCAAGTTCTGTATCTAGCAGCACAAAGCTACGGACACCCTCTCACTCTCATCCTTTCCATGTAAAAACCATTTTGCTTTTATCCATACAAGATATAAAGTCTCAGAATTCAAAGCTGCATCACTTTCAATGGTAGAAAACTTGTTCAACACTAGAGAATTTAATCTTGTCTTTTCTGAGGCATAATTCAGGTAAATACCACACAGTTGAAGAAAAGGTATCCAGAAGTTATTTTTATAAAGTGGTAACCAGCCATCTGTCCGCAAACAATCACAGCCTGCCCCCAAGACAAGGCTCTTTTATGGATGAACTTGTCTGGCATCATGCCCTTTGTTTGCGGACTGGTGAATTGTGGCTCACAAATTCACCCCATGTTCTTTCTGCTTCCCCATACTGCTTGTGCCTATTGTTCTATCAGTTTGACCAATAAGAAGAAATAACAACCAAAAAACTTTAAAAATTTAATAATTTTCCTTATGAACTACATACTCTTTTTTATTTGTTTTGACCTGTTTTGGCCAGCACCCATAGCAGAACCTTCCACATGAGCTTACTAAAACACTTGCCCCAGAATTGTGAAGACACCACAAAACAATCAGCACATATAGATAAATGTACATATAGATACATGGCCTTTAGTGCCAAAAGCAGTAGTCCCTAATTAAAATGAAAAAAAATGCAGTCATAGGTAAGTCAGCCATGATCAATGTTCTTTTCCTATAACCTCAAAGGGATTTTATCCTTATTGAGATGTGAACTAGGCAAATCTTATGAAAACCCTAGCAGCTGGAGAGGTATCACCAAGGTTCCTTTTGAATGACATTTCCTCTCACTTCTCACTGAATTGTGTGCTGGAAGGTTATATTACATGCTAGAAAGTGACCACGTTTCACCTCTTGCTCATCTGCACCTAGGATGCTTAGTATGCACAAGTCCAAATGAATAATGCATAAAATGTGTTATGCTCATGCAAAGAAAAAATCCACAGTATCCTCACCCCCAAAAAAAATTGATCCCAAACAAACCATACAAACCAAGAAATCCCTCTTCCCACCCAAAAAAAAAAAACACCCAACAAATTCAAACAAACAAAAAATCTCCAGAGTTTTTTGTACAATAGTATTAAACTCAGACCACTGAGGTTATTGGAAAGGTTGACACTGGACAGTGACTAAAAACTAGTTGTAGAACACATAAATCCAGTTTGGGGGCTCCTTTACAAATGCATGTAATTCCTGTAAAAGGATTATTTACAAGGAAGAAATTAATGAGAAGGAAACAAGGGAAAAAAGGAACAAGGAATCTCTATAATGCTAACAGTAGTAATTTCTCAAACATCTTCAAGCAGAGTTATAGTTGGAAGTGACCATGATGAAAGTCACAATGAAACTAGAAAAGAAAAAGTGATCAAATGTAATTGCAAACACGGACATCAGTAGCAGTTAACCTATGATACTAAGTGCTATTGTACCAGCATTTAATTAATTTTGCAAACCAGTCCAGCTTCAGTATTTAAAAGGTCAGTCTCCAAAATGTACACAGGCTAGAACTCAAAGGCAAGACCCACGGCAGATACACGATACCCAGCATGTGCACAATACAATGCTCTGTGTAACAGAACACAAATGTAAATAGAGCCACGGATCTATGGGAAAGGTTTCTGCCACCCAGCCTCGAGAAGAAAATTCATTAGTTTGCACTGACAGTAAGCTCTTGTTCAACACATGGCACAAAAGCCAGTAGCAAACATAGCAACACCGAGACTTTTAAGACGACTGAGGGAGTAATCTCCTAAGTAAGGGGTAGGGGAATAGTTGGGTTTGCTACCTTATGTCATTTGAGAAAAGCCAGGTAGGTTTTCTACGAAAAAATTTTGCTCAGTTGTTGACTCAGAAATACATGAATGGCTATCTTTGTCTCTTCTGTCTTTCAAAAATATCTCCTGGAGAAGCACAGACTCATTGTTACTAATTGAAGAAAAGCTAAGACAAAAGCATTTTCTTCCAAGGATGTCCTAGACCTTCATGCTACATAAATATCTTAATAAAAATAAGTGAGGGCAGTAAGTTAAGCAGTCCTATGAGAAATTTGCATATTTCCAATTTTAAGGAATGAAAAACCTCACTTTAGACTTACTCTTCAGAAGTGATCTATATTCTCCTGTAAGAGATCTACTGAAAAGTCTTCAAAAGACTAACCTAACCTCAGGAAGCATTATCATAAAACCTTTGATACTGGATGAGGCCAAGCACAGACCATTTTGTACCCCAATTTTTATTAAACAAGATTAAGAAAAGAGTCCTGAAATAATTAGCAATAAGCATGAAGAAGTTAAGGGAAACGAAGAAATTATGACATAACTTTATTTTTCTCCATTTACTGTCATAAGCACTATTTGCCTTCTATTTCTAAGATAAAGTGAGAACACGGTGGTCATTTATTTACACAAGTGACGAAGGATGGTCTCATGGTGAAGACTCAAGGCTTGGTACTAGGGAGTGAGGTTCTGTGCTCTGCTCCTCTGACTTTGAGCACTGCCACGCAAGAGTCTTGCACAAAAATTTTCATTCCAACGGGGCAGATATAATACACTCCAGAAGGGAACTGAACATAAAAACTGCATGTGGAACACAGTGTAAAGCCCCTAAAGCATCACCCAAGTGAAAGTCTTTAGTGTAAAAGTACATCAGGTCATAGTTTGTGATGAGCCCTACAGAAAAGCACAAACACACCCTGGGTACCTCTCACCAAAGGAGATCATTAATTACACTCTTTTCTCTCTGTTCATAGAGGAGATGCAATTATAGAATCATAGAATGTTAGGAGTTGGAAGAAACCTTAAAGATCACCTAGTTAACAACTCCTGCTACCCTGGGAAAGGACAACTCTCACGAGACCAGGATGCTCAAAGGCCTCATCCAACCTGGCTTTGGACAATATGGAGTATCCATAGAATCTTTTCCAGGATGAACAGCCGCAAACATTTCCAGCCCGTCTTGATAGCGAAGGTGCTTTGGGCAACTTTGTGACCATCCTCTCCGCTTGCTCCAACACCTTAATCCACCATTAAGGAACTGTTGGGCTTTTGCTGAAGACGGACCTTCCACTTCCGAAACACTTTGCTTTTTTTTTTTTTTTTTTTTTTTTTTTTTTTTTTAAAAAAAAAAAAT
>VYXF01009618.1:498619-542072 GCA_013397295.1 Polioptila caerulea
CGGGGGCGGGAGGAGCCCCCGGGGCAGCGCTCGGCGGCGCCGCGGGGGAGGGAGGCAGGCACGGAGGGAGGGGGCGGCCCGGGCCAGGTGAGCAGGTGCGGGGCCGCCCTGCCGCCCTCGCGGTGGCAGGAGAGCGCCGGTCACGTCGCCCTGTGGCGACACGCGTGGTGGCACGTCTCCTGCCCGTGACCTTCGGGCGCTACGGCAGCCCGGCGGAGCGCGCCGCCGCCTCCTCCTCCTCCTCGCCAGTGCCAGCACAAGCTTCGCCTGCACCTGGAACAATGGCCCCGGTGTCGGGCTCTGCTGCCCACCCCGGGTCCCTGGTGCCCCCCAGGCCGGAGGTGATGCTCCGCCGTGAGGAGCGAGGGCACAGTCGCTGCATGGGCGCCAAGCGGTGCTTCGTGGCCCAGCTCCTCTCGTGTCAGTGCGAGTTGTCACAGAATTACAGAATCACAGAGCGGTTTGGGTTGGAAGGGGACCTTGAAGATCACCTAGTTCCAACACCCCTGCCGTGGGCAGGGACACTCTTCATTAGATCAGGTTGCTCAGAGCCCAGTCCAACCTCGGCTTAAACTGGCCTTGTGTCAGGAGTGGAGCCTGCTCGGGCTGCTGCTGCTGTGTTTTCTTTTCAGCATTTGCGAAATGAATTCTGAAAACAAGAAGGTGGTGAGAACAATGGAGTAAAGCCTCTGTGTTGTGGGCTGCCGTCGCAGGGCTTGGCTCCCTGCTCCGTAAGTGCTCACAATTGAAAGTTCTCTTAAACTTAGGGAGCGTTATCTTCTGCAATTGGTAACATAGGAATGAGGAAATCCGTGTATGCATCTTGTTTTCCTGTGGTTTAAAAACGCTATCACTTAATTTAAAAGATCTATGGCTGACTCATACAACTCTTTCTTCTCACTTTACCCTCCTCCTTCTCAAACATCTTTACATATCAAATATTGCCTTTTGGCTCCA
Source organism: Polioptila caerulea (assembly GCA_013397295.1). Classification (NCBI taxonomy): domain Eukaryota; kingdom Metazoa; phylum Chordata; class Aves; order Passeriformes; family Certhiidae; genus Polioptila; species Polioptila caerulea. The sequence continues at coordinate 499,577 of VYXF01009618.1, forward strand.
GCCTCACGAAACTGACAGCTTTGTAAAGCATCCACCGAGAAGCCAGACTGCGTTCAGTATGCGCTTGGAATTAATAGTTCTTGACTCAGAAGCTTTGATGTCTTGAACATAATTTCATAGGTGCATTTTTCTGACTGTTTTTGTGATGCTCAAATAGCAAATCTTCTGTTCTTGTTGGCTTAGGTCTCAGAGTATCTGACCTGGATTACCGGTTTAAAATACCTGTGTGGTTCTGCCACAGTAGCAGATGGTAAAGTATAATTAAGGAGTAATGTCACTACTGTCACCTCGTGTGATTTGTTTCCTTGTCCTTGCAGAAGTAAAAGTGCTGTAGTCTGCCATGAGGTGACACGCTTCACCTACGGATGGCCTGGTAAGCCCCTCAGACTGAGGGCCAGCAAGGCCTGGCCAGGATTAGCATGCTGCAGACATCTGAGAGCTCCCGTGCCTGCCGCAGCCTTTGAAACAATACTCTCTGTTTGGGTGTGCTTGATGTGGGCTCAGGGAGTTTTGGGGGGGGTTAGTAACTCTGCAGCACCACCACCTTCTTCTGCATCAGGGCATTTGTGCAGGAGCCTGACCCTGGACACTCCAGGGCTTCAGCTGGGACTGCCTGCCCTGCTTCTTTTCCTGTGAGCGGTTGCCATTTCTCTCCCCTATCCCCACAACTGATGACAGGCTCTAAGTTTGACCACTTCCTACAAGAAATAATGTAAATAGGCTGCTGGCAGCAGAGATAGTATTCAGTGTAAGTTGCATCTGATTTCACATCACCATTTGGGGCTTTTTTCTGCTGGGTCTCTTTCACACTTGGCAGTGACAATTCCAGCAGCATAGCTGCTCAAGTCTTTTTTTTCCCTGTATGTAAAACTTAAGGATGCTAGCTGCACTTGAGGGCTAGTTTTGGGTTCCTCTTAACCTGCTTCTGGTCTCTTGAGGCTACAACATTATGTTGGAGGTGACTGTAGGATAGTACATAAATAGGAAGTAGTAATTAAAATACTTCTTTTCTTTAAATGAATATTTTGTTATCAACAGATGCTTTGCCCTGAGATACTAATGGACTCCTGCTCACTCTGAAGGTCTGCAAGCCAGGAGCAGTAAGATGCTGCCCAGAGTGAATTAGAGTGAATCAAGGCCCCTGTGAAGAGTTTCTAATGTTCATTAAGCACTTTTACCATCTCTTGCGAGGCCTACTAAGCCAGCATTAAAAACATATTACCCCTTCCTTTTCTGTAGTAATAGCTAATGTTATGCATATGCTAAAGTGTGGTATAAATGTCAGCTGATTCTGTAAGGCAGTAGCATTCCCTCCATTTTATTGTTTGATGAAAAAGAAGGAAGTCTAAATTACTTGCCTGAAGCTACATGCTGTAACAGTGGCAGAGTTGGAACTGATCTGTATTTCTGCTGCCTTCTCCAATATTCTATCCTGTAGCTTACAGGCTGTTGTTACAAGGCATGATATCTTCATTATAAGGGACTACTTTATGTAGTTCCAACTTTCTTCAAAATTTTTCCTCTCCCAGTTATGGTCTGGACTGTGGGATTAATGTTATATTTTGAACATCATAAAAGAAGCATTTAATTTCTATTTTTTTTTTAAGAGATGATCATACCATGCAGCTGATAGAGACCAGTTGATACTGTGATGACTCAGCTGTGGGAGTATTACATAAAGTAGGTCAGTTTTTAAATCTTACAGTCTGAAGCTAAAGAGAATCCACGTAAAATTTATGTTTTGTTTATACACATTACTGTTATTTCCTGGTTTGAACGTAAGTGAAGGCTCTTGAGGAGGTGGAAAATGTTTTGGGGGGTTGATTTGAGGTTACTTTTTGCCCATTTTTTTTGTGAAGTGACTGAATTCAATCAACTTGAGGGGAAATACCAGCTGCTTTAATTTCCAAAAGTTTCCAGTTTGCAGGAGTCAAGTGAAAGGAAGGCTTTAAAGGCAATTTTAAAGTAGGGAAACGAAAAGCAAAGACACGTTTATTATTTTTTGTTACAGGCACCCAGCTTTTGTGTGATCTAGCAGATGTGGAATTTGCAGAGGAATACATGCTTCTTCGAAATCCAAATTTGCATTTAAAGCATTCTAGTTTCTCCCCTTAGTCCTTTGCATGGCTTGCTTCCCAACTATAAATGTAAACCAAGTGTAAATGATGCATTGTTTGCCTTAGTGGGCAGACAGTCTGAAAACAATAGTGCTGATGGATTGACTGCCTCTGTGTAAGATTAACGGGACATTAAAATTCAAGTCTATTAATGCAAATTTCAGTGTTGCCAAACCTGAACTTCCCTTAAGTGTTTCCTGGTGCTAATGGCCCTAAATGTCCCTACCCCACAGGCCAAAACTTCAGCTGACATTTTTTAGCCTGTTGTTAGGACTTTAGAGAAAAGGGTAAAATGTACCTGAAGTTTAATGTCCAGCTGAATGAAGGGACATGGTACACACAGACTTTTTACACTTAACCACCATTTTTATTTAAAGCATTTTTAAGTGGTAGGAAGCCACCAGGAAACTTAAAATCTGAAAATCGCTTGTAAAATTCATGTCTAGTATGCGAGGATTACTTGGCACTGACATTTAGACGCAGGAAATAATATGATTGCCAAAATGTATTTGGTGCTGTCTTAGATCTTTGATGGGTTGGTTGCTTTGCTGGCTCATTACTTCTGGGAATATTGGATGCAATCATTTTTGGTTTTTAACGGGCAGGTTTTATTTGGGAGCTCTTAGTTTTCATTTGGAGGGGTAAGTTTATTTCAGTCGGTCACAAACGTTTCCTCAATGAAGCAGTAGGTAGAAGATTTAAAACCATTTGCTGTTTCACTTGCTCGGGTTTCACACTTTCCCTTGTGTAATGACATCCTGTTCTGAAGTTGTTCCTTCAGTAATCTGACAGAGGCCTGGTATTTCCAGTGTGGGCTGTGGGAAAGGAATAAAACCCTTTAATTATAGCAGTGAGGTCTTGTTTGAAAATATGCTCGCTCTCCTCCCCTCTGCAGGTCCTGTCTTTTTGTCTGACTCTTCCCTATGCAGATAAGGGATCTGAGGGTGTAAAATGCTGCTGTTCAAGTTGCTCTGCAAGGGTGGCCATGACGAGTGGCAGAGCTGAGCCATGGCCGGGACCACTGCCGTGCTGAGCACAGCGTCTCCAGGCTCAAGGCACGGGATCACGGCTCCTTGGTCTGTGAGCAGACGGATGCTGGGAGTGCACCCCATCTGCTCCTGTGCCAAGTTTATTGGCTTAATTTATGCTTCTGCAGGAAACCGTTCGGAGTGACCAGCCTGGCTGAGCACGGAAGCAGGGAATGAGGCCCAGGTGGAAATCATTGTTCCACTGGTACACGTAGGGAAGATGTAAAGCTGCTTCATCATTTCTGCAGCAAATGTCTCATCCTGGACTGATGAGTCACAAACAATATCCCCTATTTTTATCTGAGGGACAAAACCCTCCTTTTACTGGGCATAAAAATGGGACCGTGTGATTAGAAATAGACACTGAAAACAAAATGAGAAAGCTAACCTGAGGTCTCTGTATGCTTTCTGCATCCAGGTCAGGGCTGTGGAGCTGGAGTAGTTTCTGGTCAGGATCAGTTTAGTGCCTGTAGAATTCCTACTGGTGGAACTGGACATTTTGACACTGCTGAAAATCAGGTCAGCAGAAATGTGATGATGCCCCCAGAAGAGTTCATAATTGCATGATTTGAGGGGCATGATTTAATCCTTTCTAAATGTCTCTCCTCTGTAATCTGCTTCGTCTTTTCTGCATGGCTTCTTGCCATCTTTTCTGCCAGGTTCTTCCCTTGATTTGCTCTGCAAAAAAGGCAGCCTTGGATCTGCGACTGAGAAGAAATGCAAATAATAGGAAGTTGAGAAAGTGCGGCCTGCTGCTGTTCTCCAGGAGGGTTTGTGGTATTTGAGTCCCTGGTGCTCTGCTTTCAGTTTTTTAAGCTTGCCTTGCTGGTCTGACATCTTTTGGATGACGTGATAGTTGCAGGAGATTAGCGTATTTTGGCACACACATGCTATGATGACTGGCTAACGATATTTACAGCGTTCAAAAATAAACCATAGGAGCTCATTCTGACATAATCTACTAATCTTAGTTTTGCACTTTGATACTGTGTTGTCTGAGCCAAGTTAGGATAACTATATATTGCAAGCAATTCATTTTTAGCTTCGCTTGCAGATGAGTGTTGAGGCAGTGCATGCTTTTCAATTAAAAATGATGGGAGTGAGTTTGGAGAAATTATCAGCTCTTTCAACTATATGCTTATTCTGTGCCTATTTTTGAAACAGTTTTATGTGTGTGGGTAGAGATACATGCTCCACGATATTTCTGGATTTGTTGTGTACTGGCATTTTGATGAAATTATTTTTTTTCCTTCTCTGCCCTTTCCCACATTTGTATGTTATGGGAAGGACTTTTTTTCTCTTTGAGGATTGTACTTTATTGTACTTAATTATTATTTGCCCCAGACCTTGACAACTCCATTTAAACAGCTAAATAACAATTTTCTAGCCACATTTTCGAATGGCATGCATGTTTAAAAATTTCAATGAGGAGCTTGCTGATGAAAGGCCTGCAAATCAAGTCAACGGCATTGTGCTTGTATTTTTTCAGGTTGCTACTGTTGAAGTGTACAGAAATCGTGGACAAGAGTCTGTTCAGTCTCTCACTCTTTAAAATGCTTATCATTATTTTTATTAGTTGTTATATTTAACATATAGTTTCCTGTGCTGTTCTAAAACTGTGAGTCTTCACAGAGTTCATTCACAATGTTCACAGAGTACGTAGCTGAGAAATTGCATTTAGATTTTTAAGGTGCTGCAGACTACCACCTTATGTTTATAGCTTTTTTTCTTTTTATGAAGTACCTATTAGACAGACTGGAGGTGACTTAGAGAAGGGATATGTTTCCTGCTCTCTTGCCTTTTTTGTTTTATGGGTATTACTTTCAGGCACTTTGTCCTACAGTTCTTTCTGGTATGTCAAAGTTGTAAGCCAGATCTCTCAGCTGCAGCATGCATGTTAAACTCCCCAAAACATAAATTTGCAACCCTGCACATAAGCCAGACGAATTAGCTTCTTAACTGGAGCCGAAAAAACCCCAAAAATCCAACCTACTTTTGTTATGATTTGATTTTAGAAAGCTTGGTTCAGACTTTTGAGTTTGTGAAACTCAAAGCCAAGTGAAAAGAAGGCTTTCTGTTACTGTTTTTTGAGTTGACTGGTAACTAAGCTGGTGTTGTACGTGGTTCCTTTCTGGGTGATGTTCCAGGTGAACAGCGGTAATTTGAGTGTATCTCACATGGATGACCTAGATGGACATCTGAGATGTGGTTTTCTGATTGATAGTCACTTTTTTACCCCCTCCTGAAGTGTAGTGATATTGATGATAATTCTCATGGCCTGTTGCCACCTTGCTGACTGGTAAAAGCTTTTTCAAATTTAAGATTAAGGCACCAGTGGCAGAAAGACTGCCTTCTTGTTACAATCTTGTTTGGGTAGTAGAGCTTTTAATAAATTATTAGAAGAAGTACTCTTCTGACTAACTTCTCCTTTATAGCCACAACTGAAAGGGACATTCTCTGGTCCTAGAAAGCCAATGTTAATTTTTTTGTATTTAGCTTATAATGGGGACATAGTAATATCACTTTGTAAGACAAGCAACTTCATTTTACTGAATAACTGGACTTAAGGCATGTTATAGTAAGTGTAACTTGTGAATTATTTATAATTTGGAAGAAATAATGGTTATGCTAATGGCAAATAATTTTGAAGCAGCTTTTATTTTCCCCCCAAATCTGTGACACCTTGAGCCAGTAAAAGCAACAAAATTAGAAGAACCTGTCAGGAGCAGCTGTCCTGTCCTGTTATGCTCTCTTTTTCCTAATCTGTGGTTGGATGTCCTATGTATAGCTTATGCTTTTTGCCTTCCGTAACAGTGTTTTGAATGTGGAGACCAATGAGGTGCCTAGTGCTGTGTTTCTGTGATTACTCTAAGAGTGCTCTGCACTGCACTGGGAGAAGTGGTTCAGCCCTCCCTCTGGCTGCTTTTTCCCCCTCTCTTCTGCAGGCTGACATGTGCCAGGTGATAACTCCCACCTCAGATTGGGAACTTTGCTGGTAAAAACTAAACTAACAAAATGTGGTTGATTTTTAATGTGGATTCATTTAATATTGCAGTTTGTGATGTAGCTGGAAAAATGCTTGGTCTTGGGAAAGTGTTACAGGGAGGTGGCAAGGGAGGGGAAGGATTGCGTGTGTTAGGAATAGAGTGAGTTTAAATGGGCTGTGAAATTATGACTAAATAGGAGTCAAGATACATGTTTTATTTCATAGCAAGCAAAATTAGCTGTCCTTGTCTGTTTTAAGGGTTGTTCGGATTTGGATTTTGATGTACTGCCTTACTGCTGGAAGCATGGTGAATATTAAATAACGTTGAAATGAAGTTAGGCCTCACAGGTGAAAATGAAGCTAAAGATGTTTGTGCCCATGGTGATGGCAGTGCCATAAGAATTTCCAAAGTGCTAAAATCAGTTCAAATAGAATTAAAAATGTACTACTGTTACATGTTATGCTTGCTTAGGTAGGATTTGAGCCATTTTATACTTCAATGAGAGAAATAAAAAGAAGAAGAAAAGAAAATTAAGATAACTGCGCTACTGGAGGCTAAGTTCCACTGCAAAATGTGGTAGAAGAGCTGCTACTCTTTTTTAGTTCAAAAGCCACACAGGCGTATCCCATATGCAAGAGCTCCACTGTGGAAGTGAAGCCAGTGTACTGTTCTGCTTTCTACATCTTAGGGTAAGAACTTGCTTACATAAGGGAATTAACCCAGAATTTTCCCATGACTTTATTTGTTTTATTTTGTACCACTGAACAATAAGTTTAGATAGCTTCTCTTGTTAAAACCAGTCACATCTGTTGAATGTGCACACAAACTGAAGTGCTGATGTATTTTTGTCCTGGGTTCCCAAGTAGTGTGAGAAGGCCAAACCATGTCAAATCAAAAACCAAGGCTTCCTTTAATTATAGGAACAGCAGGATGTGGCATCACATGCTTTTTTCTCACCATTGAAGTCAATGGTGACCCTATGAATCATTCCTTCATGGTATGGTGTTTTGGCCATATCAATACAGCCAAAAAGCTGCATGTGAAATGGGGTCACTGAAATTATGAGACTTAAAGAGTAGTTATGCCCAGGCTCTTTTTTTTCCTTCCGCCTTCTCATCTTTAAATGGTCTGGTTTCAGTGCAAGCCTGCAGGACTTTTTAGTGGCACAGTTAAGGGAGCAGCAAGGCACAAGGACCTCTTTGGCTTTGCTGTGGATTAAAAAGATGTGGAATTGGCACCCTCTGTTTTGATCCAGCAAGGCACCGAAGCACGTGGCTGTCTGAAATGTATGAATACTCTTACTGACGTCAGTTGAAGTACTTGGGGCTTATGAGTGAAGCACATGCCGAAGTGCTTTTCAGGGCTTGAGATTTTGCCGTTCCTGTGTTAAGAGTGTGTGCAAGTATTTGCAGGCAGGAATGTTAGTTTTCTAAAAGGGTGATAGCCATTTAGTGGTTTTAATGGCTTTACTAAATAATAATACTGCCTGTTTTGGTTTTTTTTCTCTGAAGTGTTTCAAGTTGTTTTGTCTTTTTCAGTCTCTTAATATTTTATTTAAAGGTAGTAACTGATATTTTTCTTTCCTTAGTCTTCATTACAGTGTGCATGTGTGAATAGTGCTGGCATTTTTACAGTTCACTCTGCCCTCTGTTTTTGTCTTTCACTGCTGTGCTTTTCTCTCTAATTTTTGTGTATTTCTGACTGAGCTCCTTTATCCTCTTTGTCCCTGTCTATGGAAATCAGCACTTATAAAGTTACTGCCATCTCTTTGCAAGAAAGCCAAATGAACTATCGTTGCAGTATTATTTTCTTTTCCTGAAGGCCGGACCGGGAGATGAGGCAAGGTTCATGCAGCTCATTTGGGGGGCCAGCTCCACAGGAAACACTTTGGAAGGGGAGGGAGAGATTGTACTGTTGATACTTGTCTCTCAAGCCTGTGTGTAGAATTTGAGTGTTGTTAATAGAAAATACTGGCTATGTGTTTGTTTTGCAAGGCTCAGCAAACTGTTAATGCACAAATACTGTGGAGGAAAGGAGAATGGTGGCCTGCTCATTCCTTTTTACAGTCCTTTTATGAACTTTTGGGAAATCAAATCCTGCTGATGTGAGCATTCAGGAAAAGCTTATTTCATATTTCATATACATTAAAGGCTTTTATTTATAAGCCATTAATATTCATGCTTTTTCAGTCAAGAGCAGAATTCTGCGACACGACTGACCAATCATAAAAACTACCATATAGCTTCCATTATTGAAAGGGGCTCTACAATCTTCATTTGAGCATGATCTTCCAAAATAACTAATGATGGTCAGATTTCTTCCAGCCTGGGTGACAGACCAGGTATAATGATTTCTGGACCCTGTTGTTTTGGAGAGCGGGAATACGATTTTCAGCAGAAACATGCTATGAAAAGTGATCTCTTAAAGTCTTCTGGGTAATATAATTTCTTGATCTCATACTTAGTATTTTATTACCATACTACTTGAGCTGGCTCCTGTGAAAGCTGTTTATCTATCGTGCAAAAGAAGGAAATGTGTTTATCATGTAAGTAATTAATGTATGTACCCAACCCCCCCATCTCCCAGCATATTTTCTTATATACTTGTTGATTCCTTTTCCTCTCTTGGTATAATTTTATGCCCCTTACTCTTGCAGTAAGGAATGCAGTGAGATTAATTCCCTGTAGGCATTTTGGAAATTACTGATTCTCTAATCTGGATGGAGGAAAATGAAGGGGTAAACTATTATTTCCTTTTCTTTATGCTAGCTTTGCTCAGATCCTGCCAGTGGTGAGCCTTTCATTTCTTCCCCCTGCCAATTGCCCATCTCCTAAGGCATCATAACCACTGCTGTTCTCATGTCCAGTGACTCTCAGGCCACACCTGCTAGGCTCTGCCTCCTGGCCCAAATGGGACCAGAAACACCATTCCTGCATGCATGCCTGTCTGTACGTGTCCTGCTTTTCTCTCTGCAGTAGCATCAAGATGACCACAGGGATTACCTAGCAAAGTGGTCAGAGGGTTTTTGGTTTTTTTTTTTGCTTTTTGGAACATTTTTTTCTGGGTATGCCTTTGTCTCTTACTTTTTTTTCTCTCCTTTTTGTGTCCCTGTTCACCTTGCATAACTGCAAGTAGATGGTACTGACTCACTGAAGGACTGCCTGGTTATCAGCAGTCTCAGAATGTGTCTCCTTCACTTGAGGCCATTTCCGAGGTGCTTCAAATCTTTGTCAGTTTGTTGCTTGCACTCTACAAGCATGACTGCAGCTTCATCTTGGGCTGTGTTGGGAGCAGGCGTGTGTTCAACTCTGGAGAGCTAACCTGCCCTCCAGCACAGTTTGTGAAACCAAGGTTAGTATAATGTGAGAAAAACAGCCAGGATATTTATCCATGGTTGGAGTCCTGCTCATATGGAGGATGGCATGCCCTGAATTCCTTGTTAGGTCCTACCACTGTCCCTGTCTTTAGTCATCTTGGTGGTGTTTTTGCTGCTTTTACTTGTGTGTTCTCCCTCGTTGTGTTGTGGTCTTATCTTCAGAAGGTCAGCTACAGCTTGTCTGATGGACATATGATAGTGGTTCTTCATCTTTTACAATGGAAGAATGTATATGAGCACACTATGCTGCTGCCTTTGGAATAAGACTTTGAAGGTGTCTGTTCAATCATGCTTTTGAAGGTGTTCTGAAATTGCTCCCAACCGTCTTCTGTATAGGTGATTTATCATCATTCTTCTGTTCTCGTGGAGCAATAAATCACATCTTGGCTGAAAGGTTATCCTTTCTTCTTAAAAGACTTCATGGTGCTGTAGTGCTTCTTCCTTAATTTCATGCTCTCCAAATGTCCAGTTTGTTTTTCCCCCCAAGACAAGACCCAGTGTTTTAATCAGGGACGCATGTGTTACAGAGCTGAAGCAACACAGTGTAGCACTTTAGCTCTAAAAGGTCACTCCTCTGTGGAAGAATGCCATTAAGAGAGCTTCAGCTGATTTCTAAATTTCCAATCCATTGACTTTCTCAGTGATTAGATCATCTTCAATAAAAGCAAAGATCTGCAGGTGATCTGGGGGATTTAATACATAGTTTAATTTCAACATATGTGAATAATGTTAAACCTGTGCATAAACTAGTCTAGTTAAGGAGAACAAAATAATAGGTGATCTCTTGAGGCAATCCTTTGATACAAGAAGTAATAACTTATAAATTTTTAAGTACGTAAGAAGGAAGATTGAATAGCTGTCATTATTTGACACAAAGACTGTAAGAACAATGCTAATACTGGCTGACTGATCTACAGTTCAGCTTAGAAAGTAGGACAACATCTAGTGAGGGAAATCTCGGTTATAGTGAACTTCTTATCAGGGCTCCTAATCCTGTCATAGATAAGAGAATATAAAGCTGTCAAAACCAGCGTTTTAAATCTGCATCTCCCAGCTTGCTGTAACTTGCATGGCGTTTTTTTTCCTTTTTGTAAATTGGTTTGATTGTTTGTTCCTGCGGGAAGTCCCTAGAGAGAAACCAAGAGAATATTCACAATGATGTGGCCTTTAGGTTCTTGCAAGTGTCTGCTCTCAGGATTACCCATCTCAAAACTTTGTCTTCTTACGTTGATATATTTCATATTTTGTTCATGCCACAGCATGAGAAAGTTCTCTGGAGCAAAGTGTAATGCTATACAGCCTCATTTCATACATTTTCCAGTGCCTGGCATGTCTAATGCCTATTGAAGTAAACTTGGACAGTTATCGTGTTGGCAAGGTTGGTAATCTCACAGCTCTTGTTGTAGAAGATTCATGTGTCTGGCTCTTCCTGGACTAGGTTGTAGAACTGCTTTATTGTCACTTCTGAAAAGTGATTCTGCCCACGTTTTCTCAGTACAGCGAGTCTCCTTTTTTTTTGTCAGTTTTTGACTTTTCTGGTGTGGAAGACCAATGCAAATATTACCAGGGCTTAATAACAGCCTACCTTTGGATGAGTATTACTGTTGTGATAAAAATGATAGGAAGTTGGTTGCTCATTGATTTGTGCTTTTTGGCCATCTTCCAGGATGAAACTAACTTCATTACGCAAGAGTTTCAGAACACTGCAGAGTTGTTCATTTATTTCCTTTAACTGTTATCGAGCTGACAGCTTGCCTTTGGAGGGTCATATGTTCAAAAGCTGCCAATTGGATCTTGCTTCATTTTAGCCAAATGTGGTACAGAGTCTGAAGTGTATTTCATCCCTAATATCTCCCCCCTTCCTTTTTTTTCTTTTTTTTAACCCCCTTTTTTTACCTTTTGCTCTCCCTTTTTCCTCAGTTCCTCCTGCTGAAAATAAAAATGATTGGGAACAGAGGCAATGCCACAAATAAAAGGAATTAGGTTTTTTGTTGTTGCTGCCTGTAATTTTGGTTTCTCTTAATAAGACTTTAGTTTCTCTGGTTAGATAGTTCTGCATTGTGGAGAAATGCATGCGTTTCAAAAATGGTAAGTGGAAGATATTTTTCATCTTGCTATTTTTGCTAACCATACTCTTACCTCTAAGTTGGCTGCTTATTTCCAAATTGTTCCCTGTAACTTTATTTTCCTCCTCCTACTTCGTCAGTGCTCTCTTCTCTTTCGGTACCTTTCCTTGGTAAGCCTGTATGAAGTTGGTGCTGAGGGGTCTGTGCACTCAGCTGAGTTATCTTCTAGGTGAAGGAGAAATGGGGGGGAATGACGCCACATGTATTATCTGTTTCATGCAACTTAGCTTTGTTTTTTTAATGTCTCTGTGCATACCTGAAAAATAGATGTTTTTGTGGTTCAGTGTTAAAGAAGTAAAGAAGTGTTCTTAATAACTAAGTAAGAGAAGTTGAATAGTCTATTTTACAAAGTAGGCAAGTTCTATTTTGATTTTTCTGGCCTCCTAAATACAGTGTTAAATGCAAAGCAAGAATAGAGTTTCAATTTTGAACAAATGTATTCTGTGAAAAATTTTTCAGTTAATTACTTTCAAATTTTTTTTCCTGAGTAATTCATGATTCTTTTTCAGTACATGTTTATGTCCTTGTAAAGATGAAAAATAGTGCCTCAGTATTACTACGCAGTGTATTACGCTGCTTGCTTTAGTCCTGAAAGAAACTCTTAAGATTTCTGTTAGGTGAAAGCATGCACATATCCATTTCCTCTAAGATTTTGTCTCAAATTCCTTCTCATTTCAAGGCTCCTAATTTTGATTGTTAAATTCATACATATGTTTATACATTTATTTTATAAAAGTTTGTCATATATTTTATACTTTAATGTGGATTATTTCTTAATTTTGCCTTTTTTCCTGCTTAAGTGGTATTCTGTAATTACCTGATTCACTCTGGTTGTGTGTAAATGAAACTATGAAATTAGTTGTCAATTAGCAATCAATGTGGTATCCATATTTTTAAATGTTATAAATTGCCTATTAAAGCTAATTTTCCAGGGCATCTCTATCTCCGTTCTTAATGTAATGCGGAATATTTTACAATAATGCCTAGGTTAACAATGATAGTCTTGCTGTATTGTGCAAAAAAGGCTTCTGTGCAGACCCAGCTGGGTTTCAGGCTTAATTCATTGCTCTATGGTGGGATCACCACAGCTGCTGTGGGGCCTTTACAAATGCAAAAAAGCTGTCAGTGTTTGTTTCATCAGATGCATAAATGATGAGGCCAAGTTGAGGAATCCATTCCAGTGTGTGCGGTGTGCATGCTGGAGGCATTATTGTTTATAGAATTAGTGTCTTAATGCTTTAAAATACATGGTGCGTGTTTTACCTTAGAGCAAAATATTTTAGGAGTCAGATGGTTTAAGGATCCTCTGCAATTTAGCCCCCACTTCTAACAGCGTTTGCCCTGGCTTGTGTAAATGTGCATCTGAATTACAGCGCTGTACCTGCCTTGGTTACGAGTAATTCAGTTCTCCTGGCTTGTGCATCTTTTTTGCTAGTACTTTGATTATTGTAAGGAGTCACAATTAAATAACTGCACAGCTTTAATGCAAATTTTTGCCCCCCTCTTAGCTGTCAGCTGCAGGAGTTGTGCTGTCTCCTATGGTCACCAGAAGTCAGAGTACTTCTTTTGGCTGTCAAGGCTTGAGAGAGGTTCCTTCCAGCCAATTAGCAAGTAACGATGATTGGTTTCAGAGAGGGCTGCTTAAGAATGCAAAGCATGCCTCTGTGCTGGGGCCGAGCACACGGTTCCTCTACTAATTCTCCTTTCCTTTGCTAGCGGCTCCAGGAATGTAACATGAAGTAGGGCTTTTACTACATGACGCCAGACTGGCTTTTGGGAGGCAAGGGTGACGGGTTCGGGTCTTAAATTGTTTTTCTGTGGGAGCACTCATGTGATCTTTCAGTCTTTGTTGCAGTCTGTGGGCTGCGCGCGTGAGGTTTCGTTAGGGCACGTCACCCTTCCCATATCGTGTAACTCCGCCGATAATAGGCATTGCAGGAATTTTAACTAACGCGCCGTTTAAGCCGTTGTCGCTATGATTTTATTAAATGTGCTTGCAGCGTGGAATTTTGCTAATGCTGTAGAGTGATCTGTTATGCAAATTGAATGTAAGAATGGGCTAGTGGGGATTCGTTGTCTGTATGTTGGAGACCTGTCTTGTGCATTTGGAAATGAAATGAGCTAAACAGTGTCGGTGCAGACTGCTGCTGAAATGTTCAGGCAGCCTTTGCTTTCCTGGTTGGGGGTGCGATATTGTCATCCCAGAGGCCAAGTTTGGTTTGTGGGGAGGGATGGTGCTGCAAGCATGCTTGCTGCTGATACCTGCTGGCTGTGTATGGGTGAGCTGAACAGCACGGGTGTAGGATACCTTAGCCACTGTCATATACAAATTAGATTATGAGATTTATGCTGGCTGGTTGACATGGCGAGTCAAAGCTGTGCTCTTCCTTAAGCTCTTCTGCCATAATGCCGGCAGATTCCTTTGCTGAAGCAAATGATATTTAGTTCAGTGCACGACTGGTGATTTCCATGTTTGTTGGCTAAATGGTTGGCCTGTGGCTAAAGCAGCACTTCTCCAGGTGTGACAAGTGACAAGGATACTCCTGAGTCCAGACAGGTGAAGTGAGAAAGCAGGGAGTACAGCTTCTTCTCCAGATTTGCTGCTTCGCTGAGGCTCATGAGTTGCTGTAACCCCAGCAGATGTGAGAGAAAGAGTCGCCTCCTCCCCACACTTGTTGCTGCTCTCGTGGCCTCTATTATCTCTCGGCTCGGGCTCAAAAGGCGACCAGCCTTCTCATGCTGTTCCCGGGAGCAGGCTGCAGCTTTCCCTCTGTCAGCACTTTGTAGCTAGAAAAGCAGCAGCAGCCAAAATCCCTACCTGGCAGCCTGTAGTGCCCTGCGTCCCTCCCTTCCCTGCACCTGATTTACAGTCACTGTAAGCACTGCCATTTCTTTCCCTTGGAGTCTCTATTTTATTATTTGCTGCTGGCTGAGGGGTTGGCAGCGGCATGGGAGGACTGTCCTGGGGGAGCTGAGCTGGGGTGTAGTGGCAGCAGCACCTGTAGGAGCTGTGCCAGCAGTGCTGGCTCTGTCCCTATGGCCCATAGGTCAAGGGAAGAAAGGCAGTGGGCTTTGACTGCAGCTAAAGGATCTTCAGCATAGTGCTTTCTCTCAACAGCGGTGGAAGTGCACTGGATGTTTTTTAAGGAGGCTGTTTTAGGCAAAAGCAAAACTTCCTTGCAAAGGTCTGTCCTTTTTTTAGTGTGTAGGCCCTTAGACCTTGCTTGGCCTCACAGTGCAGTAGTTTGGCTGTGACAGCGAACACATCATGGGGCATTTGTGTTTTAGGGGCATGGTGCATTTAGGAGCAGCCTTTCATGATGCCTCTACAGAAAAGACTGAGCTGGGAAGCTGCTGGTTTTGGTCTGGGCATGGTGTGGTGGATGGGCAGCTACTCTTACCCCTCAGCAGTGGAAACGTGCTTTTGTGAGAGACAGGGAGTCCTCTCGGGCAGGAAAGGGTGTTGCAGCACCAGGAGGTGAGGTTTGTACCCATGATGTGGCTGCTCCCATGCCCCATCCCTATGCTGAGCACACCGAAGTCAAGCAGGGATGCGAATTCTGTGCCGTGGGTGACCCTAGTAAGAGGCTGGATTCTGTCCTGAGTGCTCCAAGTACTCCCATCTGAGGAGATGGCAGTCCCGCAAATTTGTCTCCTAACGTCTTCCTCCCATTTTCCTCTGACTCTCTGGTGTTCTAAAGGTCATGTGGCAGAAAGAAGAAAATTATTATTTAATTCAAGAGGGGGAAGGCTTTTCCCAGGGTAGGCTTGTTAGGAGCCTGCGCTGCTCGTTTCAGGAGCAGCTGCTGCTGTATCCCTGTCCACTGCAGCATCCTTGCTACAGCTCTTGAGTTCAAGCTTAGAGAGAGAGCTGCTTCATGGGAATATTTTAAAAGTTAAACCAAACTACGTACAGTATAATTTTTCTTTTCTTTTTTCCACATTTTTTTAAAAACAGGCATTGTTGTTGAACCAGGCTTTAGGAAAACGCAAATTTTGAGCTAAATCATCTTTGTGGTTTCCTGTTGCCCTTTGGGTTGCTGGTAACATGCCAAGTCATGCTGGTAAAGAAAACACTTTAGTAGTTACATAAAAACTTGGATATATTTAGCTGTCCTGAAAAATGCAGTAGTAATGTTTTAGGTGTAATAAGCATTTTTATTATTCTTATTAAGTTTGCTCCCCCTACTCTTATGTGTTAAGCCACTAATGAGGAAGTAATGGAAACTGGGATTCCAGTTTTTTATTATGACTCGTAAATGCATTGGCTTTGGAAATAGTCTTGCAGTGCTAATGGGATTGTTTGCTCTGCCGGTGTCAGGAATGTATTTCATGATAGGAGGCTGTGTTAAGCAATTGTCTCCTTGCTGGTGAATTGGCTCGTGATGGAGATTCAGAAGAGCTTATTTTAATTAGGCTTTGTTGGAAAACATAGCTCAATTTACTAACTGAGGTAGGTGCTACTTGCCCGTGGACTTTTCAAAGTGTTAATGCAAAATTCCAGGATACTTGCTTTTTAGGCATGATTCTTCTATACTGCTTGTATGAGAAAAAGACAATTGTTCCCATATTTTGTGTTCAGAAAGGAAAAATACTCAGGGAGCACATGGTTAAAATCAGTATTTCAGAATGTTCTGCTGAAAAGTTGGATTTTGGATGGCGAATGTGGAGGTAACACGTGTTAGTAACACGCTCTTAGTAACAAAGCACCAAGGCTTTGGAGGCAACACATTTGCCTTGGGGAAGCAGTGGTGAGCCCTGAAAACCCTGACACGCGTTCTCTGGAGGAGATGCTGCTTCTCTCTCGCTTGATACCCGGCCTTGCTGGTGTGCTGAGCTCTTCCTGTGGCAATTGCAACGCAGGGGAGAGCTGCTTTCGTGCTTCGCTTGGCAGAAGGCACGTTAATATGTGGCTGCCCCGTCTGCTTTTCTTTTAAATCGCTTAGCTGTCGTTCAAGGCTGAGGGAAGTGCAAAATAAACTCTGAAAATATTTTAGAGGCTTTAATTAAAAGTGGTGGAAGTGGAGAATTAGAGCTGCTTCTGTGTTAGGACGGCTTATTCAAACATGCAGCTTAACCAGTTAGACTGCAAGGTGGAAAATGCTAGAGATTGTGTATCTGAATTAAGCAATTTTAATTTGGTCTTTCATCTCTGTCATTACCGAGGGATATCCTGCAGGCTGGTTTAATGAACTCAATCTAGAGGTGTGTAGAGGCACATCTCTTTGCTTGACAGCAGCAAGATGGCATGCTATGACTGGCAGACATATCTTCAGCTTGTGTAATTGTCTGCTCTTGTCATATGATGACAAATGGAGCGATGATCATATTAAACAACAAAAAAGTTCAAAGTAACACGAAGGCTCTGAATAAACTCTTGGAATCAAAGAGATTCTCACATGACAGCATGTCAGCATGGGTATTTTTAGCCTGAATTAATGCAGCCATAGGAAACTCCCCTCCCCCAGAGAAGCATTACGATGTGAAGTTAAATGTCAGTCAGAATTTTTAGGTTAAATTCTCCACTTCCTACAGGTGTGGATGCTTGTCTCGTTAGCGCTCAGTCTGTGTTGTACACACAGGCAAGGAGGAAAGTGTCTCAGGTCAGGAGTTTAAAAAAATAAATGAAGTAGTAACTAGAGTTGTCTGTAGAATGACAAAGCTGAGTTTTTTTGAATGAGCGTCTTCCAAATCCAGATGCTATGAGGATGAGATCATGCAGAAAAAATTTGTCAGGAACTGAGCATAGTTAGGAGTTCTGGCAATTATGTTAGAGGGTAATATAAATTCTCTTCTTTCTCTTGTATTTATCCAGTTTTTTGTCCCATCCTGGGTGAAAGCTGATGCACTTCTGTGCATTATGGTACAAGGTTTTAGGTTTTGCAGAGGAAACTGTCTTTCTGATAAAGTCTGAAGTAAAGCATCATTTTTCCTTTTGTGAATAAGAGGATTCTGCAGAAGGGAAGTACCATTCTGAAAAACCAGAGAAGTTGATTTAAAACAAAATGCAGTATTAGACCATTAGGAAACAGGACCTAAGGGAACAGAAGCTTCTCTCTGTGGCTCCTTTCCTCCTCCCTCCCTTCCTTTTCCCATTAGAATGGGGACTGAATGTAGTTAATCACAGTGGAAAATGAGTGATACAGATTTTCAATTTTATTCAATTCTTGGTCTGTATAGTTTTTCACTTTGGTTGGTATCTGTTTAATTTATTAGTTTCAATTAATATATATATTTTTTTTCCTTTTCCCACAGTCTTTTTTTCTTCTGATAGGGAAAAAGACATTTTCAGCATTAAAAAAAAACACATGCTCCCACATGTGGCCAGATTAAAACTTTCTCCTCTGAATGCTTTATTCATAGACATCACAGAAAATTGCTTTACTTCTGAATTGCCATTCTTGTGTGTTATCCCAGCCCTATAAGCACATTTAAAATGTTGTTTTCAAAAAAGGCTTTTTTTAACAGCTGCCCTGGAGCTGGGTTTTGTTGCCAGAGTGGATGTGGGGAAGCACAGAGTGCCCAGCCCAGAATTCTGCCGTGCTCATGTCAGAATGTGTTTGAAATACATTCTTTTTCCTTATGTGTAAAAGCCTTTTTCACTTGTCAGTTGAATCAGTAAAGTATCAGGAAAATGCTTTGTCTTTGTGATATCTGAAATATCCTTAGTTTACTTTTCAATTTAAAAATTTTTAATGTGGTGGTCCTGTTTTTGTTTAATTGTAATGAGAATAGAACTTTGCACATGTAGGCCTCAATTCTCAATTTCATCAAGAAAGTAATCTTATTCAAAAGAGTGCCTATGCAAAAATAGACCTGTAGAACTCAACAGTTAAACCTTGCGTGAAATATGTCATTTAACGAAATCTCTGTGTGTCGAGTCTATTAACTGCATTGACAGAGCTTATTTTTATTAGCTGTTTTATTCTTAACATCAGGCAACTTCCACCTCCTGCAGAAACTGCATGTAGCTACTGCTTTGGTACATGTATGAGTAAGGACATATCTGTATTAAGAAAATGTGCAACGCTAGAAAGCTCAGGTATGATTCTGTTCCTGGTTTTGAATGCATTTCCCTTTTCATTTATTAAAATGTGCCAGTAGAGTATTTTCCCATACAAATGAGACAGAAAGGAGTAGTATTTTTTTTGGACTAGTTCTTATTTAAGCATTGAATAAATGTGAATCTTAGAGTTGTTGCAGGAAGACCAGTTGTATTTTCAGTCTACAGAGCTGCAGAAAAATCATTTTGCCGTTTTTGTACTGGTATGTTTAGCTGTAAGGAGCCACGGAGAGCTGTCGGACATGGACTCCACATTGCTGCCAAAGCTTCCTTCTGAATATAAACATACCTTAAGAAGATGTACTGCATTAACCCTGTTCTCCTTCTAGTAGAGATTAAAATTCAGGAGTAGAGTTGATGTGGCTTAGAAAAGGAATAAAGTTAATTGGGCCTATTTGCTTGTTTTATGGCTTGAAAAATAGGCAGTAGATTAATCAGAGGTACGATTCAACATCTGGACTGTTCATGCAAAGATGACAGGGAAGATGGAAATAGATTGTAGAGGGCTTTAAAGTGTGAAACAGCAGAGAAAAGGGAATTGGTTGAGAAATGCAAAGATAGAAGTGACCGAGCCAACACAGTAGTTATAAAAATGATTTCTGTGAAATATTCTGATGGGATTCATCACTGCGGAGTAAAAGACTATTGCAGTAATGGGGAAAGAAAAGAGTGAGAGTCTTTCACAAAGCATTTTGGCACTGAGGAAGATTTGTGTCTCTGTGACATTTTGCAGGAAGAATTGGCAAGATTTGTCCCTGATATGAGCGCAAGTGCCTGCAGAGGGGTGTGAAACACTTGATAGCCATATTGTATTTTGAGTGACGGTTAGTCAGGCAGAGAGTTGCAGCCTTTTGCAAAACTATTCGTGCAGTTGGGTGCAGAAAGGTGGGGGCTGGTTCTGTTATGAGTCTCTCCAACAGTAAGGGGAAGAGATTGTCAACTCTTGAAACATCTGTCTTCATTTTGACTACAAAAAGTAAATGTTTGGAAGTGATGAAGACAGCATCTTTAGGAACACTAGAAAATAGGATGTTTATTGTGGTAAACAGACTCACATCTCAATGACCATTTCCATGTTGTTTTAATCTGAGATTCCTTTATGTGCAAACTGGTGGCTTACATGTGATGGATGCTATTGTTGACTGGCTTGCCAGCACACAGTCAAATGCTTGATTACCAGCAGTTATCAGCAACTTCTGTAATTGCCAGGGGTTAAGTAAGAGGATTACTTAGCATCTTTAGGTTGAGCAGAATAAATCTGAGCGTAGCTGTGCTGGAAGGGATGCATCTTCTCTGATCAGCCTCTCCTTTTCCCTATTTCTGTTACTAACAGAGTGTGAGTAGATCTCACTAATCCTGAAGCCATCGACTTGGACCAGGGTGATGTCAATATTTGGTGGAGAATCCATTCTGTAGGCAGCTTTGCTTAATCAGAATCTCAGTATCTGGTATGAAGTGGCAAGATTGGTCCTTGCTGTAGCCTGCAGCAGAGAGGTTTGAGTGCCTGGAGAATGTAAGCAGTACAGCCCAACTGCTTCTGCTACCTACGTCAGTGTCATTTATAGAATTTTGAACTGTATGCTAAGGAAGAATAAAGTGAATGTAAATGTATTATTGCTTCTATTATAACACTTCAGTAGGATAAAAAGAGAGAGAAAAACTTCAATAGCTCTGATGATAGCCTGCCAGAATAAATGTTGGCTCAGAAGCAACTGTGGTAATGTAGCTTTTTTCCCAATCCATTTGAGTTAAATGAGAGTGGGGCCAAGCTGAGAAATTAGTTTCTAAGTAGTGCTGGCTCTGCTGCTTCCAGGGTGCTCCAGATCTGCCATTTCCCCCATCTTTCTATTCCTCCCCTGGTCTTAGCAGAGCTGAGCGGATCAGGTCAGGGCTCATCAGCAGCAATAGGGTTTATGCAGTGCATGACACTGAAGGGAATCAGTGGTATCTGAGCAGGTGTGATTTTGCATTTAAATGTGAAGCTTACTAGTAGTGTGGTAAAATAATTTTAATTTAAAAAATATATGGTGAAGAATGCAGGTTGGCATGAGTGTCTGATGCTTTGGTATCTGACTCTGGCTTTCCCTCTGAGTTCATGGGCACAACGTCAGCTTACATCTGGTCTTACAGCTAAGACACTTCTGCTTTTAGGCCTATATGAATAGAGGAGTTGTTTATAGGCAGCTTCTGAAATACATGGGGAAAGCACCATTTTTAGATTTCTAAATTTGAAATGCATATAGATGTGACTTAAAATCTTAGCTATTTAGTCTCTTTTGGAATTGGAGGGAGAAAAATGTCTGTAATAAAGGCAAAGGGCTGACTTCAGACTGTGGAAAGATATTCTTGCTGCTTGTGGCTGTGGTGATGGCTTTACCCTCACTGGGCTGGGGGTTTGCTGTTGCTTTTCAGTTCCTTTTAGCTGGTGGCCAAGGAAGTCTGGGCTAGTCTTAAAAAATGCTTAGTGCTAGTTTTCCTACATCATAGATATTAAGTAGGGAAGGGTGTAGTTGGATGGAGAAACTTCCCTCAAGAGGCTATCAGATGTGAAGGTAAATGTGAGACTGGTTTTGGGTTAAATTTTGTTATTGTCCTAGCAAATATTCTGGTTGCCTGTATTTATTTGTACTTAACAACCAAAAGACACCTTGGAAATCCATCAGTTACGAACCCAAGCATCTGATTAGAAACAAACAAAAATTGTAGTAGGCCTTTTAAGGGTAGACCCATAGATGTTGCATTGGGCTTGACCCAGTCCTGGCTAGAAATAAAATGCCAACAGAAATTGCCAAGATGCCTTTGGCCTTACATCTGTGTTTGAAAGTGGCTGTGATTTCCTAATGTGTAAGCACAGGAAAGCGGCAAGAACCACCAGTGTTGTACTCCTGCTCCATTGTAGTTTTGGTGCACCTTTCTGTCTTAATCCCACTCAAACTTCAGTTAATTGGGAGGTGAAATCTTCATCTGATAGAAACTGGCAATTGAATTTTAATGTGTTTCTGCTGAGTACATTCCTCCTCATTGGATTCTTTGCTTTTAGTTCCCTGTACCAGCTTATATACCCAATGCTGCAGCATCATTTTGGAGGGGAGGGAGGAGAAGAATAAGAATGGAAGGGGCAGCTGCGATGCATGTGCATTAAAAAATGCCTCTTATATTGTGGGATATTTTAAGTTGAAGGATACTAAGTAAATATAGAAAATTAGATCATTTACCTTCGCATCATAGGATGTTGCTGTTTAAGATTTAGTTGTAGCAGAGAGGATTTGTTGGGATTGTGCTGCTGTGGTATTGTTAGATTTATATATGCATCTTCCTAATAAAATGTGTCAGTACCATTGTATGTTGGTTTGGTTTCCTGCCTCTCTCTTTAGAGTGTTCTAGTTGGAGAAAGGATTACAGTCTTGGGAACCTCTGTTTTGCACATGTCTGTGCACTGCTCACGAAGAAGCGATCGCTGTAACTCATAAATATGTGCACTCATCCTCCAAAGACATATAAAACATATTTGAGCTATAAGGCTATACAAACACGGAGCAATGCTGATGACGACATGCAAACCACAGGGGGAAGCTTGACTGGCTCAATCTTTTCAGAACCTGGAAATGTTTGCATAGCCTTGTTGCTCGGCTGCGTTTCTTCCTTCATAGATAGATGGGTAGGTGGGTATCAAAGACGAGAGTGAAAGACTTTTTTCAGCTGTGTGATATGTTAAATCCTATCCTGTAGTCTAGCTTTTTAGCCTAAAGTCTGGTTTTCTCATTTCCTTCCCTTTGCTTCTTACAGCTTCAACCCACCCCCCCCAATGTAATGACCCGAGGACCAGAACTCAGAATCTGATTCTTGGTCTGCAGCAGTTCACCTGTTGGACAGTGTGTCAGAGTAACTGTGTAGCCTGGAAGAGATGCCTCTGTATTATATGGTGCAAGTCACATGCAGCTTTATATTGAGTGCATTCCTGCACCAGAAGCAGTTTCAGGGAATGTTGGATCATGTGTGGAGTGAAGCTGGACATGATTATGGCCAGAAAATGATTGCTGTGCTGTAAAGAAGACACACTTAAAAAAAAAACAACTTTATTTTCTTTCCTTTTATGTAATTTACTTTCTCAGATTCACTTTCTCAGGACAGAAGAGGAGAAAAGTTGTTCTCGTGTCTTTTATACTTTTTCTTCCTATTTTGCATGTTAAATCCGTAATACTTAACTGCAAACAGCTTTTGTTTTTTATTTCTTTCTTTCTCCCCTTACCCTCTCCCATGACTGCAGCAGAAATTTTATTTTAAAAGTGTTACTCTCCCTACCTGATGATTCTCATCTTCTGGTGATGATGAAAAAAATGGTTTTTCTCAGCCATGACTTCACACAAGTCCAATACAGCAGGAAATATCACTTTTAAATTTTATAAATTTTAGCTTGTGTGTCTTGAGGCTGAGGGGTATGGTGGGGCTGAGGACTAACTAGCCTGTTTTTCAGACAAATTGTGGGTCAATGAGGCAGAATGTGATTTGACTGTGTTCTTTCTATGACCTGTCAGAAATGACATATATGTAGGTGCTAGTATGTTAGCAATTAATGTATGATTAAATAGGGGATTTGAGAGCATGTGTTCTATTATGTGTGATTTCCTGTGGCAAGGATGCCAAAATTCATGTTGCTTACAATAACCAGATGGATTTAAGGTTGGTCCTGACTGTGTCTAAGGTATAAGACTCTGTCTCAGAAAAATAACAACTGTGGATATTTCCAAACAGCTACTGGTGCCTGGCTCTGCAATGGGTAGAAAGAGAGGCTTTAGAAAGAATTCCACCGTGTGCTGTACAATGAGGCGTGGCAAGTGTCCTGGGTTGGCAAAAATTGTTTACTCGGTTTTTTGACATGTGAAGGTGGGATGATTTTGTTTTCAGTGAGTTTAGAACAGCACTTGATGTGTTTGTCTTTTCAGAGTCTTGCAGGAAAGAGTGACTGCATCTTTAATTTCCCCTGATTGACTGCCAGAAATTACTTGTGTAGCACTCCAGCACTGGAGCTTTCCCTCTCGCCCACTTCCTTGCTCTGCCAGGCTGTAGCCAGTGTTGTCTGTCTTGGCTGTCCGAAGGAGATGTCGTGGCAGCGATACCTGAACCCACAGTTAACTTCACCTGTTTTCTCAGTGACCACAAGGCTTCTTGGGGATGGACTGGACCTAACTGGGCTGGGCTGTCAGCTGTGCTGTTTCTCTTACAATGATATTTCATAGAGTATTTATTATGTTGCTCTGTCCCACCTTGTATTTACGTACTGAGATGAAGCATTGCTTACATGCTTCACTTGATGGACCTGTTGAGTGTCTTAAAATTGATTGCAGATTCCTTTGGAAGTGATTTTGTTTTCTACCATGTGCATTGTGATCTGGTATGGGGTAAAGACAGCGCATTAATTTTTGCTGACTATGTTATGTGACTTTTGATTTCTGTAAGTGTTGAAAGGGACAGCAGAGACAAAATAGCACAAAAAATTGCCAGAACTAGTCAACTGGAGTTGTGAGAAGGTTATGTTGACATTTACTGTGGGCGTGTAACTGTTTTGGCTGACTTTCTGTGGATGAAATTGAGCATTATTTGGGGTGTTGTGAGACCTGTACCTTAACAAAACTTTTCCTGTTGGCACCTGGCACTGGCACCTGCTCCTTACTGACAGGACTTTAGGTACAAGCCTGTTGGGCTTGTACCTAGAGATCTTGGAGCACAGCAGTTCAGGCATGCGCTGCATTTGTAAAATCAGGTTTGGGTTAAAAAAGCCACATTACAATGGCTTTGCTAACACCTTACTTCGATTTAAAGACAAACATGTTTAAAAGGAAAATTTATTGTAACAGCTGGATTTGAAAAAAAAATAAAATTTTACATTGTTCATTTGCATTTTGTTCCTCCCTATACTGTGAAACATGGACCAAGTTTGGGTGCAAGCCTGTGTTGTGGAAAATTTTGCTTGGTGTCACATCCTGTAAATTCAGTCTAGAGAGTTTCTTAAGCACATAATGGGTAGATTTAAGCGACTAAAACTGTATATGCTTTTGAACTGAGGCCTGTTGATCTTAAAATACAAAGAATTAATTCTGCAGTCTCTAAAAAGAAGTACAACATTTGCTCTTCTTTCCAACTTGGCAGCTAAATGAAGGTGGTGCAGTCAAAAGGAAGTGGCTACAAATAGATGAAGCATATTGGTTGTGAGTCTGCCAAAGGTGGCCAGCTGTATTTCTATTTTCAGCTAATTCTATGCACTTAATCAGAGTTTTTGCTTAAATTAAAGACTGAAGGTATATTTAGTGATCATTAGGCCCTCCTCTGTAGAAGAGCTTGTTCCATGGTTAATAATGGGGATGACAGAGAAACAGAAGGTAGCCAGCTCACCAATATTGTCTCTTTTTCTATGCTAAAATATATCAGGCCTCTCTGATCCTTAGAGGTTTTAATTTGTATTTTGACATAAATGCTATTTTTGGTAGAGCCACATCATTCAGATTCTTGACTTTTTCACTTTGGTGGGATGATTTCAGAAAGAGTGAGCCATAGAGAGCACGGTACAAAAGCTTCTGTGAAAACTCTTGCTACCACATTTAGCTAAATTGAGCTAAATACCTTGTGACTAAACCTTTCAGTCGAGGTTTTACTACTCTGCCTGGAATGAAGGGTGCCTCAGGTCAAAAGGCTGCTGGTCATGCTCCTAGTTTCTCAAGTTTTTGGAAATACACTTTGCAAAACCGTTACTGAGGGAAAAAATAGAATAGAAACCAAATATACAGGTTTCTCATCTATATATGCAATATTTTAAAGTTTCTCATAGACTTGGAATTAAAAAGGCAAGCAAAAAGTGGTGGAGTTGGGTTTATAAGGGCTACTAGGAAAGTGTACATAGAGCATTTATATATTAAAAATGTTAAGTCATTAAAAATTAGAATAAGTCATAGATTAGAATAAAATTAGAATTAGTCATTAATTAGAATTAGTCAATAGGCATTCCTGCAGTAATTCCTGTCTGTTTTGTTCTGTTTTGTTTTTTTTTTTCCTCTTGTTTCATGCCTTTATCTTAGTCTTGAATTCCCTGAAAGGATACTTTTCCAGTGTCCTGAGTCTGGAATGTACCTTGTAGATTTTGAGCCCTACAAACTTTTGGACATTGTCAGACACAGCAGGGTGCCTTGAAATGCTCTGAAAAAGATTAGTCTTATATCACAAGCTAGCAAATTCCTTGTAAGTGTGAGCAAGGCAACAAGTACAGCATGCTGGCATCAGTGGGGATGATTCGTGGCACCCTAACCTGGTAGAATGAGCCAACACCTTTTTGGCAGTGCCTTTGCATCATTCCTGCTGCTCTCCAGTGGATGGGCTGTCCTTAGCATTGGGGTCTGCTTTTGACTTAATTCCCGCAAGGGCGCGTAAGAAAAGGAAACTGCGTCCCCCATGCAGCAGCACAATAAATATCCTGGAAGGTCTCAGTTCATAAACCCTGTTATAACACTGCAATTTACAATTATGTTGTTATTTGTCAAGAAAACAATGAACATATCTTTTATAAAGGAATGCAAGGCACTAAATAGGGAAACTCAAAGGCACCGATGCATTTCAGAAGGAATTTTTTAGGAGGCTCGTAGTGATGGCCTTGCACCAGAAGTTGAAATGGGCGATCTGTGGTGTGCTGGAAGCATGACTGAGAGCGTTTGCCCTCTGCTGATTTATTCTGCAGGGGTGCAGGTTTGGTTAGCACGGCCCTAGCGCTGCTACAAGCTGTTTGTGGTGTGCTGCCTTCTCAGTAAGAAGTCTGTAGTCCTCCAGATTGCTCCCTGGACTCAGTGAGGCTGGTGAGGTGGTCCATGTGTTGTGGGACAGGACTGTGGGAATTGTTTGAACTGTGAGTGTTTGCATTGATGCCCAGTGAGGCTGGCATTTGCTAAACAAACACACATCTCTCACCTACATTTTCGATTGTGGATAGCATCCCTTGAGGAAATACAGGCTTTTGACAGCCCTGCCAGGAGAAGAAATGTTGTTGTGGTGGTAAGGGTAGACCTTTGCAGAGCAGATGTGATGAACAACTGAAAATCAGTGAATAAGTTGCATGCATATTTGTTTTAACTTATGATGTTCTTGTACCATACTAGAATTGAGTGTTAGACAGTTTAGCATTCTCCAATAGTTGATTAGCAAAGTCTTTTCCTCCAATCAAAAATATTTTTCCAGTTGGATCACTCCCGTTTGTTTGCTTGTGTTTTGATCTTGAAAGACAAAATAGATGTTTGCATACAGCAAAACAGCTGGATGTGGTTTTTTGAAACGTATGCTTAGGGGGTAGTGAATTCCCTGAAGTATTTCCTGAGGTTAAAGCACACTGATAACAAAACTACTCTTGAGGCAAGGCAGAGTCTGTGGACAAACTCATGAGGAGCCGAGGTGGCTTAGGAACGAACATCCTTTGAGAGGCTGCACTTGAAGCAAATGGCCGAAGAGGAGAAGATGGGTTTTCTTTCCTTGCTGCAGCAACTGGAACTGAAATTAATTTTAAACAGCTCCCTTGCCTTTCAACTCTGTGATGTGTCTGCCTTTACTTGGAAGATCTGAGAAAGCAGGCTTTAGAAAACAAAAAGCATTGTTCCCTGTAACGAACCGTCAATTGGTCCGTCATGGTTTTCAGTTGTATTCGTGATTACGCTTGTGAAAGAGATTAAAATACTTCTCTTTTATTATCAGCAAAGTGAATTCCCCTGCTGCCCAGTTGCTAACAAAGCGTGCCTGGCCCAGCTCTGCTCTGTCTTGGGCTTCCCTTCTATTCCCCACGTGCTTATTCCTGTTTGGACTGGTGTATACATGAAAAAATCTGCTCAAATTCAGTATCTTCGTGGTGGGTTTAAATTTGTAGATTTCTCACTTCTTCTAAACTTGTTATACTTATGTGGAGAGCTTAAGAAGAATTCTATTCTGTATTTGTGAATATTTTTTTAGCATTCTTTATGTTAGTTAAAGCCACAGAGCATATCAGAAACGGTGTTCTGAAATGAAATGTATGGGTTTGGATTTTTTGTCATTTTTGTTTGTTTTGTTGTTGTTACTGTTAATGCATTTCTTCTATCTAGGAACACAGCTCTGGTCAGGAATGCTTATTGTTTCATATTTGGGTCTGTCTTTTGGTTGTCTAAAGAAGCTCTTTTTTATGTGTGGGACAGTAGGTGACTGGGTATTATCACGTACTTATTTCTCATCTACCACCTCTTTTTTATACATGCAAAGCAATTTGAAGACAAAATATAGACCTGCTGTCACTTTAAAAATTAATTTATTAACCAATTTTAATATTTTGACATACTCACTGCCTATGGTGTAAGTTTATTCCCAAACCGCAGAACTGATGTGCACATCTTATTGAAAACAAGGACTGTGCGCATTTTGCATCACTGATTAATTTGTGATTGATCCAGAAATCCCACATTTGAACAACCCATTTTGAAGAGATGCTGGCTGCATTTCTCCTGTGTAGAACCATAAACTCTCCCAATCAGGAGACCCAGCAGGATGCTCTCCTTAACTGTGTGCAGTCAGAAAAGTTGTGGAAGCATTTAAAATGCAGATAGCTTGGTTTGACGCCTTCCTATTTCAAGTTAGGGACAAAAGTTAGGAACCATATATGGGATGCAGGAGCCTGTCTGTCCTGTCCATACTGGGGCTCAGAGGGGTGGTGTCGGGCATGCAAGGTTCTCCCAGCTTTTGGTGGAGGTGCTGCCCCAGCATGATGTCAGCACCTGGGAGTCTGGCAGTGCCTCTTGTAATTAACAGCACAAGGTCCACATTCTCCGCTTGGGACAATTTTGAGGAAAGGTTAATGCTGCCCAGGCCTGTAAACTTATTGTTAATGAACTGTTTGCAGTAACACGGCAAGCAGTTTAAGTGTGTGGGTTCAGCAAACGAAGTGCAGTGGAAGGTTTATGTAATTAGTGTTAATGTTTGGTACAAAACACCCCATCGACAGTATCGGCTGACTTATCTCATTATGAGCTGTAGCTGTTTCATGAATCTAATAAAACATGAATTTTTAAGACAGGGTAGTGAGAGTAAGAGGAAGGCATGAAATTAGATTACAGCCTATAAACAAACTCTGGCTTCTCTGCCCCTGTCCAAAGCAGAATTTGGGCTTGTCTTTTAAAGCGAGCATTTGCTTTATATTTGAGCAGTAAGGGCCAGGATACCGTCATTCTGAGAAAGTCCTTCTATCAATCCCTTAAAGAGAGGAGTGTTTTTTCAATTTCCTTTACTGAGATCTGGAGTTTGTGACTCAACTGTAGTGAAGGGTTTGTAGTGTTATGAAATACAGAGAATCCTGCTCGGGAAGGATAAGCGTTGTTCCGAGCTCCTCTGCTTCCGTAACACGTTTCCGTGATATACGCCATGTGTGGTCGCTGTCTCCTTCTTCTTCCTCTTCTACTGGAAGGCAAAAGGTCGTCTGTGGAGAGGGGAAATGACAAGTGCTGACCACTGCAGTGGTAAGAACCAAACCTAGGTTTGCAGAAGGATGAGGAAAATCGAGCAGTCCTGAGTTGGGTAACTCCTGGGGCAGCTGTGGCTTTGGCAGGGTGAGGGATGGGCTGCAACGTGAACCTGAGCTGCACAATGTCATTCAAGCTGGTGGTGAAAGGGGTGACTTCATTGTGGTGGCAGCCAGGCAGAACTGAGTTGTAGGGAACACTTGTTAATTTCCTGACTCCAGTGAAATTTAAAATCCCTCTTAAAACAACACTTTAAAAAAAATGGTGTTTTTCATTTAGAAAGTGAATAAAACTTCAGGGAGATTAAGCATATTCCTGGAAGAAATGGAGTAACTTCTTAAATCTGGAACATGAAATAAAGTCGATGTTAGGACACAGAGTTGGTAAGCAGGAGGAGGGGCTGGGGCTGGTTTCTGCACTCGTCAGAGCCTTTAAACAAGGCAAGAATGAACATGCTGTAGAGTTATAGGATGTCTGAGGTTACCTGCTGTGAAAGAGCAGATTAGCATGCTGTGGTATTTTGTTTGAGGTTCCGAGAAATTATCACATCCGGATAGCAAATCCTTGTATAGAAATATACTGCTGCTTCTTCCTGAGAGAGTTTCCTTTATCCTAAGGCATTTTATCCTCTCCAAGATGGAGTTTACTGAAACTGTCTTCATTCAGAAAGTGAAGAAATTTATGCTATGATTTTTTTTTTAAGTCGTCCTGTAGTCTGTAAATATGTGATATTTTCACAACAGGAGGATCGACAGATGACTAACTGGATTTTCCTGTTGATTTTTACAGCATTTATAAATGCTGAATAATTTCCATAGTATGAATTGTTTTCATGCTGCTGAGTAGTTCCAGTGGAAAAGTGTC
This sequence comes from Polioptila caerulea, assembly GCA_013397295.1. Lineage (NCBI taxonomy): Eukaryota > Metazoa > Chordata > Aves > Passeriformes > Certhiidae > Polioptila > Polioptila caerulea. The sequence goes on from VYXF01009618.1 coordinate 529,649, forward strand.
AGGTATCAGTAACCTACTCAGTATGCACAGTGCCTCAGAGTATCTTGAGTTATGTTTAATAGAAATACTGTAGGCCAGTCATCATCTTGGCAGTCCTGACTGTCCCTTCTGCCATGCAAATACCTGCAAACACTCTCCTAATTCCCACAACCACACGTGTCTTCAGTGTGGAGCTGGAGGCACTAAACTCCACATTTATCCTTACCTTACTCCAAAGTGCTGTGAGAAGGTCTTGCCCCTTCAAACCCAGCATGACAGTGTACTTGAGTTGGGATGATGCCTATAGCTCCCTAGCTTATTATGAAATAAACTTCTCTTGCTTATTTGGAAAAAACCCAAAACTTTCTAAATTTTGCATAGAAATCTATATGAATTTTAGATTTTTTTAGTTTCGCAGAAGTTCTTTATTATATTCTTCAACAGAATGATTCATTGTTCTATTCATGATAGATCATCTGTGCAGAAATGTCTTGATTGCATTTCATAAGCCCATTAAATTGGCCTCAGAATGGGAGAGAGTTAGCTTCTCCTCGTTAGCAATGTAAACCCTCACCAGCTGGGGCATTTTTGTTACTCCGTCAGCAGCAGCCTTGCGGTAGCATGGTAGTGCTCTGTGTTACATGTGGAGAACACGCGGAGGAAATTTCATTTTCTCCTCTGCCAGTACTTGGCTAACGGGAATAACAGACAGAGTTTGTTTGCGACGTTTTGCAAGTAGTTGCTTGCTAACTTTTGTGCTCAGTGCTTTTCTCCTGTGGGTGTAGGTAGTCCTGGGGGATGCTGACAGTCAATAAAATGCTTCTAGGGAAGGATGCCCATAGTGACTGAAGGTGGAAATACAAACACAAGGCACAGTTGTAGCTGGTCGAGCATCATCCCTGCAGTGTTTTGCACAGGTGACGTAAGGATTGTATGTGCACATCTCTTTGTTTGCTTTTTATTACTTGGGTTTTCTAAACGTGTTACAGTGAGAAAGATTAAATGTGTTAAGTTTGGTGTTCATTTTTTATTTTAATTTCGAAAGTTTATGTTACTGAGTGAAAGTTAAATAAGTTACTGTGTTTTGAAATATTTGGTAAGCATCATATGTACTGTAGAGACTCCAGGGTTTTGGGAATAAGCTACTTTCCAGGACCTCTGATGACATCCAGATAATACATGATATTGGCCAGAGGTAAAGCTGCTTCTTTTTAATAAAGTGTTGCGAATTTCCACTACTTGCCTTGGAGAAAACCTGTCTTTTGGGAAATGGAAATTTATTTGGGACTCATTCCAAGATAAGGTTATGTTCAAACCTTTTCTTGAGTCTGGAATGAAACACAGACAAGAAGAATATAATTTTAATGAGTACAAGATGCCTGCAAAGTGCTGCTCTGAGTTCATCAGTAAATGAACTATCCCGACCCCAAGAGCAGTATTTGGTGGTTTTGGCTCTGTTGAAGGTCTGTGTGGGATCAGCAGGTTTTCTGATGGATAAATGTGCTGAAGCGGCTGAGGGCAGGAGCCAGGGAGGGTGCACAGGTGAGAGGGAGAGTTTGGCTGCTGTTGGGAAAGATGTGATGATTTGATGTGTTTTGCTGCTATGAAAATGAGTGATGTAGGTCAGATTAATCAATGGCTTTAGTCCACAGAGATGTTTGGTGAGACCTGAGCCAGCGGAGAATGAGAAGTGGCCTGACTCTGGGGCTCAGAGGAAGGGGAAGCAAAGAGAGGAGAAGGCTAAAAGCAAGCAGAGGAGTGAACCTCCCCATTTGGCAGCAGGGTGTTACAGCCTCGAGGAACTCCACCTTAAAGCTTTTTCCAAGCCTGAAGACTTACCAGGTCCCTCAGTCCCTCAGAGTCCAGGGTATTCACTGGATTTGGTGGACAGCCCATGGTTGTGTCCTTGCATGCATGCTCTTCCTGAAATCCCTGCTACATTCTGCAGCCTGGGGGGCAGGAAGGGGGAGAATGCCATGGGAGCACTAGTCATTTCCAGTTGTTGCTAAGAAAGGATAAGCAGATTGAGGCTGGGGAAAAAGTAAAGCAAATTTTTTGTTGTCGCCTGCTTGCATTAATGAGAGGGGTTGTGAGGTGCCTGTGTATGCGTTTAGATTTTGCTAAGCCAACTGATCTGTAAAAGCAGAGAGTAAATCCATTTTCCCCCCACTACTTTAGTAATTGGCAGAAGGCAGAAAGTCATTGTTGACTGAGAATAAACAGATTTCAGGCATTCCTAGACTGAGAAACCTGCTTAGCTTTCTAAAATCGGTCTCCCTGGTGCTCTGCTAAAAGCTTAATTGGCTGACATTTTGTGTGTGAGAGATTTGCTCTGCTGGCCTAAATTGAGTTATTTTGTGTAAATGTTTTTGAGGGGTTTATAAAATATTCTCCTCAGAACATACGTGTGTGTAAACTCTGGACTCCAGTTTCTTTTGAAAGAGTAATAACGAGTACTAGATGTTGTGGCTTTGGCATACAGGGGATAATTCAACTTGGAATTCAGTTTACACTTCTAGTTAACCTTGTGAGGGATAAATATCTGCTTTTTTCCTCCTGCAAAACCAGCTGCTTAGATACAGTCTTCCTGTAATTACAAAAAATGATGGCTGTGCTGATCATGCCAAATATTAGGGATGGATAGCCACTCTTTTTAGGCATTCCTTTCTTAACTGTGTAGGTGCTGCAGCTTCATCATAACAGGTACAACACAAAGCTTTGCAAGCACTTGAATCCTTTTCAGGTTGCCAGGTCTCATTAGGAAGGAGTTAATGTTGTTGCAGGGCCACTCTTGCTGCGTGTCTCTGGCTTCAGCAGTGGCCAAACTGTCTCCTCCTCTCTTCCTTACAGTGCTCGAAAGTCATCTCGCACACTTCCTCACTCTGTTTTTAGTACATTGTAATTAGTATTTTCATTCAAGCTTTAAAATTCCTTGGAGATTTGCCTAGGAGAGGGCTGTGCACTTTTAACCCAACTGCAGAAAAGGGATCTGCATCGTATTAACCGTGAAATTTGCAGGTCAGCTTTGGAATTTCAATATTTGGTGTTTATAACTTGCTGCCTGGTTTGGTCTTTTTTATTTCGCATTAATTTCCACCTCTTGTGCTCCCAAATGTGACTGTGTTTCTCTCCTTTTTTAATATTTTTTTCCCATTGGGATCAAGTGCTTACTCCATCCAAATATTTGATGAACTTTCTTGGCAAGGATCAGCAGAGCCACGGAGTTGCTACTCGGGGCTTTCTTTGTTGGAGATCTGGAATGAGTTTAAACATGAAAGTTTGTTTAGTTTTGGATATGACAAAGGCTCCCCTTGAACTTTTTTTTTGCGTGCTGTTAGTACAGTAAACACGTGTAGTATAATAAACACCTCCACCCTGATTTAGGTGTCCAGCAGTCCATGCTGAGGATGGATAAGCCTAATTTCTTAGGGAAACAGGGCATGTACAGTAGCTTTGTTTCTGTCATCCTGCTCTGAAAACTTGTCTTCCAGTTCCTAACCAGAAGATGATTAGGAGTATTTTGAATAATTTTCTGGTTCTATTTCTTTAACATGGAAGTGAGCTAGAGTGATCCTGAACTGGTGGCCCTGTGAGCAGAAAGGCAGGCAAAGCTCAGCAGTTCTCTCTGTGTTGCAATGTGTCTGTGCCTCAGGCCCAGAGGCTGGGAGAGCTGGCAGGGATGGAGGAAAAATGTCACTGCTGCAGCCAGAGGAGCAGATCTTTGGGAGCAAAGGCCATGCAGCCAGGGAAGAACCCCACTCTTCCATCCAGCAACCTCAGCTCAGTTTTCCCTTTCTGTTCCCCTGGTATTAAACTTTGACTGGACTTTATTCTATTCAGATGTCATGGTCAGAGGGATTGAAAACAAAAGGCATGGTTGAAACGCCCTAGATTCAGACTATTTTAGGAAAATGCAAATGTCTTGAAAATTGTCAAAGGTGCCAGCTGTGTGAAGGAGGGCTAGTTGAGTCAGAGAGGCTGGGCTGCAGTGGGTGCAGCCCCAGGGGAAGGAGGGTGGCTGTAGGAAAGGCTCTGGTGCATCGTCCATCAGGGGAAAGAAAGAGCTTCAGCAAAAAGTTGTTTCACTGCAAGTTGTGGTTGTGTGTTTATCAAGAAGGTGGCTACAACAGGCCACAACTTCTAATAAATGTTTAGTTGGAAGCATTCACACTTTCTGTATGTTGGTCTGTGCCCTAGCAGGGTGTGCTGGTCTCCCTTGCCTTTAACTATGTCTCAGCCTTGGTGTGATACAACCTGTCCCTGTGGCTCAGTTCTGTCAGGAAATGCTTTGGTGTTGCTGGAAAAATGTGCAGGAAAAAAGGAGTCCTGAATACAGTCCTTCCTTGTCTGACAGAGGAGCACCAAGAGAACTTCTGGGAAATTTTGTGGGGCACTGTTTTTCCTGCTTTGTTGTAGAACAGTCCTGTGTAATGCCTACCTTGCATGGCAGCCGCTTCTGGTGTAGGGGCTCACGAATGTTGAGAATTTGTGGATGCTGTTGCTTAGATCAGAAATTAACACATGTACCTAAACCAGTAAATTCTCCTGGTGTGCATGCTGTATTATGCACTCCAAAAGGTTAGTAGTTGGAAACACAGTTATTGAAGTTAAATGGTATGGTCTAAGCCATACTGGTAGCTTGTTTCCACAGAAAGGGGTGAGTCGTGCTCCGTCCTCCTTCCTGATCAGCTTCCAGTTGCTGGCTTCTGCTCTGCCCTTTGTATCACCTCAGCCCTTTATCTGTTTGTAGAGCAAACACGATCAATTTGCTGATTTGTTAGACACCCAATCAAAAAATAAGCAATGAGGGAGGAGTGAGGATGGAGAGGAGGGCGTCCAACTGGCCAGCAAGGGCAGAGGCTTGCTCAATCACATTGTCTAACCACACCCTTGGACAAACACGGGCTCTCTGGCTGCCAGAAATCATCCCTTGGCCTTTTACTGCAAAGGCAGCAGAGCCCTTCTGAGAAGCAGTGGGCACATGGGCAGACTGGGAGCAAGGGATGCCAAAGTGAAACTCTGCCTTGCTTTGACACTGGTGTGCAGCTGTGCGTGCAAACTTGATTTTACCCAGTTTTTCTTTCTAGACTCTTAAAATGAGCTGTGGCTGTGTTGCAACTTCAGGGACTGGGCATCAAGCTCAACAACGTGGATGAGCCAGAGGTGTGAGGGTGAAATCTGTCCCAAATTTGCCATTGCTCTGTAGGTGTTACGAAGGTGAGAAGTAGATAGTAGAAAATATTAACAACCTGATGTAGTACAGAATGTAATTTATTCTAGAATTGATAGTTAAAGATTTCCCATCAAAACTGGAGTGTTTCATATTATGGAAATAATGCCAAAGTCTGAAGACTAAACTAAGTTCACCCTGTAAAAAAATTCAACATTTTGTGTTGTTTCCTAGAGGATATTTTGACAAGGGTTATGTTCAGTGACAGCAAATAGGAGTAGACAGGGTCATCCACTTAGCTGATCAATCACAAGTCTGAGAAAGTGCTGCTGAATCTTTGACAACCTCTCTGTGTCAAGAATTGGTTGACCTAAGTGCAGGCTAGGGAAGAGTCTAAGGGAAGGCTTCAGGACTGACCTAACCGGTTGCAAATGTGGTGTTACTGTAGTTGTTATAAGGGCTTCCTTTGTATCCAGAAAGTACAGCTTGTGTCTGTACGTTTTGATAACATGCTACTTAAGAAAATGAGTGAGTTGGGATTTTGCCAATGTGAGCAGGCTTATTTTCTTGATAAGCTCCTAGAAGCGGTAACTGCATAAAAAAGAGAAAAACAGGAAAAGTTTATTGCAGAAGAAAGTTTCTCCTCCATTCACATGATGTTGAGTAACTTCTAAAACCTTTATTCTGCAATTTTGGGGGTTTTATTGTTACTTCACAAAGCTTGTGTTGTATTGTGTTGCCTTTGAGACCGGTATAAACCCACTCTAAGTGCTCTGGTGCCCATTTTATGGGAGGTAGACCCATCAGCTGGGCAGCCTGAGGTTAGTGTTTGCAGCAGAGATGTTGCTTGTTGGGGAGAGATGGCAACAGTAGATGGAAATTGTAAAATAATTCAGGTGATTTACCTTAGTTACCAAAGTAAGGTATTGTGTGCCAGAGGGAGGACTCAGTAGGGATAAGGATTAGCTGTGGAATTCTTGTTTGGTTTAGCATTTTGAACTGAATGGTTTCTGCCAGCTCCTGCCTTCAAAGTGTTCGAAACTTTCTGCTTATGCAGTGTCTGCCATGAAAAGACCTTCAAGGGTTTTGCAGACATTTAAGTCCTTCTTCCACAGATGTTGTCAGGCAGGAAGGAGTGTGATCATGTTTCTGTAAATAAGGAGTCCTGTGTGCACAGCAGCTTGCTGGGAGTTGTATGCAAACAAGGCAAGAACTTTTGCTGGACTTCCTTCTTGTTCCTGGGTTTTTCATGCAGGACATTCTCCTCCAACAGTCCCTCTTGGCTGGCCCACTTACGCCAGTAGTCCTCTTCTGGACAGAGCCAGCTGTGTATGCTGGCTTTTGAAATACAAGGTAGTTTCCTTCCTTCCACAGTTGACAAGCCATGTTGGAAACAGCAGACCTGTCATGGCAGTCTTGCTCTTCCCACCCTGTTCAGCATGCGCTGAGATGGAGGGTGCTTGGAGGAAATACTTTCTATTCACTCAATGCCGTGTATTAATCATAAGTGGCGATGTCACAGTAGCTAACAAATTAGATGCATCCTCCTTCTACTTCCTCCATGGTTCCTAGAATAGCCTCTGAATGGTGTCTTGTCTCAAACTGCGGTAAATCAGCCTGGAACAAAGGCGTTATGAACAGGACTACCCACAGATGTCATGGAAAGAAACGAAAAATTGCAAGGCTGTACTTTTGTGCTATTGTCACAGAACTTCTTCTTTTTCTCTTTTCTTCGAAAATGATTCAAAGCTCTAAGGAGGGTAACATCCTCTTTTTAAAACCTGCTGTCAAAACAGAAAAGGAAATGTACAATGCAAACAAAAAACCAAATTCTGTTTAGGTAACAATGACCTGTCTAAGTTGTCCATGGTGTGTGGTCCACAGAGCCAAAGTAGCTTCTGTTTAATTTATAAAAGGTACAAGGTACATGCTCTGTAGAATGCATCAGGAAAAAGGAAAAGGGAAAAAAAAAAAAAGAAAAAAACACCCTTCTGGAAGAGGGGGGATTAGAAGCAAACTGACAGACTGTTTATTACGCAGCGTATAACTTACCAAATGGCTTCATTTTTCTTCGTGGTCCAGACTTGTCACTTCCATTTGGCAAACTCCAACGCTGCAAATTCTGAAAGCAGCTATTATTGGCTTCTGCTCGAACTGTGCTCAGCTCATATAAATTTGGTGTCTGATCTTTTATATTGAGATTAATAAATATTTATTTAAGCAGACGAAATATCGCCAGGCCTTTCTTACAAAATGTGAATTTGAATGCAATGCAAGATTTTCAGGTAGGCATGTGATTGCTTAAATATGTATAATTTAGATTCACACATTTATACCTTCTTTTTTCTGACTCAGTACCTCTCTGTTTTGCAGTGCTATATGTAAAATGTGTAGCCAAACATACAGGCAGGGACTGTTATTAGATAATCATGTTAAGAATGTGCAAAACTGGGTGGTTTAACATGGAGGAAAACAGACAAAGTAACTCTTGTTCTGCGCAGCACGTGCCTTTTTCTTAGTTAGGACCATTACTCCGATATATTAGGTGTATTAAGAGTTTATATTGTCTTGTCTTTGTGCAACTTGGACAATCCTGCCGAATCGGTCTAAAGAGCCTTCTTGTAATTCAAATTCATCCTCTCCTTTTGATTGTTTCTCTACATAGACCAGCCATCACATAGCATGGTGTAATCATTTTACTAAAAAGCACATGTAGAAAAGACTTTCAGGGTGCTGCTGGAGGAGCATAGTGCTTTTGGGTTCTCTCAGACTCTGTCACTTGCAGTTCTCAGATTTAGGATTGGCTCCCATCATTTGATGTGTGTGGAAGTACCTGGGGTACTACCTGGCAGCCATCTGTGCGGCCAAGCATGGGGCTTTTATTTCCGAGGGTATTTGGTGTTGCAGGCTGGCAAAACGTCCTGTGAGGGGCCTGCTGCCCCTGTGGCCAGTCCTCCTATCACCTCAGTGGCCTGTCCAGTCCTTCTCCTCAGCAGAGGTATTACCACTACTTGGTTTAGAGAAAGGAGGGTATGTGTGAAAGAAGTGTGTGTCGGCAGAAGTGTGTGTTGGCAGAGAAAGAGGGAAAAATACTCTGAATCTTCAGAGATTGTTGAATATAGAGCTGCATTTTGCTTACAGTTTTCTTCTGCCTTCCAGGAGATTGCCATTAACCCTCTGCCTTTTGCCATTAACCTCCTAAGGCCATTCCACCTCATTCCCAGCCGTGTCTTCCTGGTGCTTCTTCATTGAGTAGTGGGCAAATGCAGTGTTGGAGACGCTGTTCCTGGAAAGACTGTGTGCCTCATTCTCTCTGTAGAGCACCTCAGGTTGGAGCTTGGGAGCAGAGGTTGGGAAGGGAGCACACGCTCCCTTTTCCCGGCTCCAGGCCAGGAGGTGTTACACTTTGGTCTCGATGGAGGTTTCAGCACGTGGTGAATCACATCATTGCTTAATACCTTATAGCTGAAATTTTCTGCTGCCAGTTTTCAGGCATCCGTCAGCCTGGTTGATTAATTCATCTGTCCTGCAGAATGACAGCTAACATTTATGTGATTCTTCCCCATGTTACTATCAGAATTAGCAGGGAGATTCAGAGTGTGCCGAGCAAATTAGTAATTTGACATTCTTTTTTTATTTCTTACTTTTAAGATACCTGTCCCATTGCCTGATAAGGGAATTTATCTGTAGCACCAGTTCTCTCTGTATTCATAGTTCTCGTCTGCGGTTATCCCCTGTTGCTTGTGAATGTTCAAAGATTTTCCTTTCAAGTCCAGAAAAGCTTTTCTTTTAAAAATGCTCTGAAGAGCTAAGAAAAGCTGAACCTTATGGTCCACATTCATAGGCTATTAAAACTTGTCCCTTATACCTTATGTAGGAAAATTTTGTTTTGATCTTCTGCACACCATTCTCCCCTGTATCTGATGATAAGGGAGTAATATTTGGCTTTTTCCTTTAGTTTTTCCTAGGGGAAAAAAAAAAAAAGCTAATGAACAACAACAAAAAAATAGTCCCCAAAACATCAAGTCAAACTGATTTTTCCTTAATTTTGCTTCAGAAAATTGTAGTAGGAACCTAAATGTATATTGAAACCTCTCAAACATTTTATAATGGTGGGAGGGATATGGAGCCTTCAGTGAAGGCATTCATACTCCTACACCTTCATCAGTCACCAGTGGAGGGGGAAAAAGAAGCACGCAGCTGTAGATTAAACTCCTCTCTTTATAATTCCTGCAGCTTTAGTACCACAGGATAGGCTGCCATTCTGCAATCTGTAATCACTGGGAGCCTTTTAGGGAGGACGAGACCTCACATTTTGTGTGTACTTAAACACAAATCCACCCTCCAAATTTTCTTGACAAGGTTTCTTTGTGTATTGCAGAGAAACAAAGGGCATAATGCAATTTTTTTAGATGCGACCAATTTTCTTTTTCTATGCATGCTACCTTAAAGGCAGATTTAGAGGGAAGGCATTTTGGCATCAGTCGGTGTGAGTCAGCGAACCTTTCCATCGATTTACAAGTTCTGACAAAACCTGCTTTTCAGACACTGCTTTTGATGCACGCCAGGGCTCTGGTAAAGTGGATTTCTTTCTGTCTGACCATCTCTGTCATTAGAAGAACCTGTTGGGAGAAAGAGGTTTTTCTGTTGCTTCAGGACAAAATGCAAAACTGGCTTCTTTAGTTTGTCCCTGTAGATAACATGGAAGTTCAAACTGACCCAGAACATTTCTTCCATTTTTACTTCTTCAGTTCTGGGTGAACACTGTGTCTTTGCAGAGCAGGATTTACATAATCTGGATATTAGGACAGATGTCAATTTTTTCTGAATGTCACTTTAAAGAACAGGAATAACAGAATGTTCTTTCCTCTATTTCAGAGCTAAAAATATTTATCGCATCTTGGGGGTTCTTTTTTTTTTTTTTAATGAAGTCGGAATATTTAATCTTTTGGTTGGCAGTGGTCCTGGCATTATTTGAGACAATTTGATCAAATGCATGTTCAGTCTAGGTCAGAAAAGAGTTTGGTGCAGCATAACAGCTGTTACCTGCCATTTATTCACTGAGCACGGGAGATTGATGTGCTTTATTGGGCCAGTACAGCTCTCTATTGCAATGTCCTTTCAGTTATTTTCCACAGAATTTGATTTAAAATATGCATAACTAATAAAAGAGCTCTTGGAACAGGGTATGTATTTAAAACCCTGTAATAATTTATGTTTCTGGTTGGAATGGATGCACCTGGCTTGTTTATCATGACCCATTACTGGCTGCTCTTGTTAGACATTCCCCCAGCAGCAGATAGGATGTGCAAGACCAGGGAAGCAACTATGAGACGAGTGGAGAGAGTTTTAAATTCTGTCCTCTAAGTCCCGATTTTTTTTTTTGCTAATGCTTGTTGCAAAGGGAGGCTGCAGTGTGATTACAGGGGATTTGATTCTGTACAAGTATCTCTGCGAGTTTCTGTATGATTTTGAGTTTTTGTTAACTAATGTGTGATGGATAGCTGTAGCTGGGGCAGTACTGGTACAGCTGAGCTTGGTACAGAACTCCAGAGCTTTGGAGCAGATGTGTTGGCCATTGCTTGGCTGTCTGGCTGCCCAGCCAGCCCACTCTTTATTCTACCACTCCAGCTGGAAAATACTTACCTTTTGGGAAAACTACCTCTGTGGCCATAATAGCAACTTACACCTCCATCTCTGACATTTGCTCCCCATGCAGCTCTGGTGCCTGGGGTGGCAGTAGCTGCCCTGGGCAAGGCTGCTCTGCAGTTCTGGTGTCCATTGGAGGTTGTAGGGAGCACGCACAGGGTGGATGCGGGGCATGGTGTGCAGTGGCCATGGAGGTGATGGCGGGCAGAGCAGGAGTGTGTATTGTCATGGAGAACTGTGTGGACCTTTTCACACTGGTTTCTTTTCACTGCGTTGTGAATTAAGGGAAAAACAAAAAAATAAGTAGCAATTCTCATACCATGATCATGTGTCATGATCATCCTGAGACAGAGCTGTGCTTTCATTTGCTTTTAGGAAGCCTGGGCCCTTGCTGTTGCAGGTGGATTTGAGGAAGAAGTATGTGGGTTTGGGAGCTAGATTTGGCTTAGTCTCAATCTTAAAACTTTATATTTTAAATTTAAAGCACTGACCCTCAGTAATCAGCCTTTTAGGCTTGTTTTCTTGAGCTAATGGGAAGAATAAATTGTTAAAGCAAATTTAAAAGAAGACCAGGACCAGGCACATTAGCCAGACAAGAGTGCTTCTTTCACTGCTGACTTTAAAAGCAGTGCTTTCCTTTCCCATGGTAGAGCTGCATTTGTAGCAATTGGCTCTGAGTTTCTATTGTATCCTTTTCAATTTTTAAGCAATTTGTTTTAACCACAAGTCTGTTTCTGGAGCAGCTTGCATGGCAGAGTGGGAGACTTTTTTTATGGAAAGGTATGAGCTGTCATTCCTTTCTACATGCTGTGAGGTATGGAAATATAATTACTGGTGTTTACACAGGAGGAAGTGGAAGCACAGAGCTGTTTTGTGTGAGGCTGGCCAGGAGAGCCAGAGCAGGCTCAGATGAGAAACACCAGCACCCTGTGCCCCTCTCAGACCCTTGGGAATGGCTTGGCGTGTCGTGCTGGGCTGGCTGCCTTGGTGGGGACACGGAGGCAGGGGGAGTCACAAAGGTGACTGGGACAGAGTACATTTGGTCAGCAATTACTTCTGTTCAGAATCAGTGTCATAATTTATTTAATGCATTATTTCAGTTCAGTCTGGGTCCCATTTTCTTTTTGCAGCGGCACTACAGAGGAAGTTTGTAGATGTGCGAGATTGCATCGTTGCTGCTTCAAACCAAATCTACCCAAACACAAAGGCGCCACCCCTGTTTTAAAAATCTGTGTACATAGGGTTTTTCACATTCAAACAGTTACTAACTTTAATGCTGAGAAACCTCAGCCTGAAAGGAAACCTTTTTATAGTCGCCATGTGAAGGAATATAAATAGATCTGTAGATTGAAGGGCTCTTTCATCCCTTGTCTGGAGCAGCCAGGACAGCGGCTGCTTATGCTGTGGGGCTGGTGGGTTTTCAGATTCCTTGGGATCTGCAGAAGCCAATTAAGGGAAAAGTAGTTGGTTCTTTAAAACACAATGCAATATGTAAGTTTTTGGATGCCTGCTTCCTTCTTCCCTGACACTTTTTTTTTGTGTGTGTGTATGTTTAATGAACAAGTCCCACACTTTCAACAAATTCATCACCATTGTCCTTTTTTTGTTTTGCCTTTTTTTTTTTTT
>VYXF01009618.1:542118-613721 GCA_013397295.1 Polioptila caerulea
GTGGAAACTGTGACTCATAAAATACTTTAATTCCTGTTATTGAGCATAATTAAAATGAAGATTGTTCCCCAACAGCGTGTTTTTGATTTAAGAACTCTTCATACTGTGAGTGCTCTCTGCATTGAAGAGTGACATAAAATAAGTTGATAAAATTAGAAGTTTTATAAGATGCTGCAGTTTTAACTTTTTCTTATGTAAAGTAACTGTGATTTTTAATCCACTTTACTTTTATACATGCAGGCACACATCTTGAAAATATATGAAACACATTCAACTACTAGTTAAGGTAGAAATGGGGATGAGAAAAACAAATTACACGTTCAAAAAGTAAGATTATCTTTTGAGAAGTGCCCAATGCTTACAAGCAGTTAAGACTAGGATGAAGGAAGTATATTTCTGGAGGACTATGGAGATGCTGCTTAGTCCATCTGCCTAATGTATTTCTGGTTGAAAGGGGACAGATGAGCATCCAGCTCTTACATATGTTCAGTAGGTGTGGTGTAGGGGTGATGGGCTGGGAGGGGGTCGGTGGCTTTGGGCTTTGGTGCCAAGTCCCAGCCTTTGGCCAGAAGCCTGTGTTGTGCTGACCCTGCTTTTGGGCACAGGTTTGTGCCCTCGGTCTTGGGATTCCCTTCTTTGCTGGGAGAGGAGAGTAGTGTGCACATGACTTGTTAACACCTGCATGCTGTGTTTTGGGGAATTTTCTTTCACTGTTTCTTCCAGGGGACTACTTAGCATGTGCATATCCTCCTTCCTTCCTTCCCTTATGGGTCGTGTCACTTAACAGTGACAGGCATAATAGTGGCCCTAAATTTTTAAGTGCAGGTTGTGAAAAAAAAGAAAACAAAAAAGAACCACAAAAAAGGGGAGGGGGAAAGAAGGTGCAAATAAAGCAGATGCCTGCAACATCCTGTGCATTTACCCAACAGTTAATTTTTAGAGTGTTTTTTCCTTACCCATAAATGCCTCTTCCCTTAAAGTGAACTGCTTTAGAAGCTGCACACTCACAAGTACTGGACATGTTACTGGGAAATGAAGATAGACCATAAAATGCTAACAGCATAAATCCTTCTAGTTAGTAATTAAAAAATGCCAGGCAGTTTATTTTTTACCTTTTCATTCACTACCATTTCACATGCAGCAAGGTTAAGATGGAGAAACTTTTCTTAATTTATTTTAGAATTGTCTGTGTGGGACTCCTTGGCTCACCATGGCTATAAACTCATAAAGGGTAGAGGTTTCATTTAGAGACCATCCACTTTAAAAGGGAACTGAGCAGGAGGTAGGAAACAATGCCGTGTGGGATGCCTAAATTGCTCAGGATGTTGTAAATAGAGCTGCTGCCTTTTGATCTTGTGAAGGGCCGCAGAGATGTCTTTGCTTTGACCAAAGGATGTTGGAAGCAAGTGGCAAGAAATCACTCACCTTCCATCCTGTTTTCCACGGCTGTTACTTGGCTTAGGGCTGGTGTTATTAAGGAGGTGTAAGGAAGCAGCTCAGACAAGGCTTCCCTTTAGGGTCTTGTTGCCGCTGGAGAATTAGAGCGCGTGTTTGTTTCTGGTCTGTTCAGATGTTTTATGGCAGCCCGTTGTTGCTCGCTGCCTGCTCGGGCTGGCTACTGGCTCTCATTAGGTGCAACATCAGGCTGCTGCGTAGGAAGGCAAAAAGAGATGAAAGCTCCTGCATAACTGGAGAGCCTGAATGAAAAGTTAATATTGGGAGATTGCCTGTATGTTGTGCAGAGAAGAAAGTAACTTGGCGCATGAAGACCTTGCATAGCTGGAGTTGGGAACGCTTATGTGTATATATATTTACATAATATATAAAATAACAAAATATAATATGTGCACAAAATTAGTTTTTTAAAGAAATACGGTCAGTCCCCCGCCCCCGCCCTTTTTTTTTTAATGAGGATTTAGATGGAGGCAGATTTTACANTAATGAGGATTTAGATGGAGGCAGTATTTCAAGTATGTAAATTGGCTGAAGCCTGAGAGACAGAGGCATCTCTGGCTTTTGGTGAAGAAATTTAGTGGTGAACAAAGAGCACCCTGTCTCAGCGTGCTGCTGCCTGCTGTGCACCAGGGAGGCAGAACTGGCTTTCTAATGTCACCCATACATACGGCCTTGACCTGTGTAGAAGCCGTGGCTTCCCCACTCTCATGAGCCAGTCCTTGCATCCTCAGCCTCCTGTCCCACTGGAGGAGAGCACCATCAATAAGCATAAGGACTTTTGCTCCTGGATGGTTACCTTGCCTTATATCACAGCAGTTTGGAGCCACAACCTGTGCCTCCTCTGAGCAGCAAAGGCAGACAGTTTTGCTTGAACCAACTTCAGCTGGGGACCAGTGCCTTCTCAAAATGCAGTGTTGCAATTGTTCAAAGATGCTTTCAATTCTCATAAATTCGAATTGCTGTCTCCTGCCTTACACAGCACAATGTCAGTGCTGGTAATCGGACAATTACTTGTTTGGATGTTTTTTATATACAAGACATTTCCTGCATTATTTAGACAACTGGATATGGGGGAATTAATTTACAAAACAAACACCTCTTCCTGTAGAGATAATATCATGTCTTTACAGCAAATATAGTCAACTGGTTTCTTAAACATTCCTGGTTATTTACAGAAGCAATCTTTTCAAGTATCAGAGACGTCGTAAACCAAAAGACCTGATGCTAACCTGCACTAAATTCCATTGGAGTTGGGGACAGAAAATATTTTCAAGAACTTCCTAGCAATATACACACTGGATGTGAATAATTACATTCTAATAATAATCATGTTTTTTGCAAGTTGCTGTATTTTAACTTGCCTGGGGTCCATTATAGTGCGGTTCATAAACAAGATGAAACTATGTGGCTAATAACATGAAATGTTTCCTACTCGGATCTAATCAGAAGCCTGTTTCTAGCTGGGGGTTTAGATCTTCGTCAGAGGAGAGGAGGATGTCGGAAATAAGTCCTTTGGAGCGTTTCTCTCTTGGCAATTAGCCACAGGAGCTCCTTTATTACATTTTCCCTGGATTAAATGAGGTCAATGGCATGAGCTTCCTGCATGAGATCTTTCTTAGAAGCAGCAGATAATCATGAACATCTCTATCGTGCAGGTCTTTATCCTGACAGTGGCCATGGGATGTGGTCTAGAACCCTGGAGGGAGGGGTAGGTAAAGTAGACAAAGGACTCTACAGCCTCTCAGGAAAATAGAAGTTTGACCGTGTTGCTCTGCCTTAAGAGAAATATTAATACCTTTCAGAAAGTTGTGATGATGGTGGTAAAGGAAAACGATTTGCATGAGCGGGAGGCCTACCCACTTAAGGGTTAAGATCACAGTAACAAGCACCTGAAAGTCAACCTAATTTTCACTGCACCATTCTAAGAAAAAGAAAGCTGCTTCAATGTTGATTAAAAAACGAATGCATTAAAAGCAGTGCCTCCATGCCTGTATGCAAATACACGAATATAAGCCTTTTTACTTCTACCTCATGATGAATTTCCACTATATTTATGAATCAAAAAAAAAATTATTTAGGTCTGTAGTCTTCATGGTGAATTTGTATGTAGAATATTCCCTTGAAGTGTCTGTAGGAGTTCACATAGCACCAGCGTCCTGATGAAGGATCCTGGTCAGATGAATGAGCCACTGTAATCTTTGACAAATGTATTTGTTCAGTTTTAGTTGTGGTCTAATCCATTGGCTTCCATCTCTGGAGAATAAACAATAGAAATGAGAAAATTGTATATTTGATAATGAACTATTGATGGAGCAGCTTTAACCCTATGACCTGTCATGCAGTTTCTGCTATGTGGTGTAATTAAGTTGCCTTGTCAAATGAGGAAACAGTCTTATTTAAAAATAATACTCAAATATGCAAATACTTTTTGTGTTAGTAGACAGTGAATTTCATGAGTATGTCTACAAATAATTTGATTTGTTGAGGTTTTTTTGAGGGTTTCTTGGGTATTTTTGTGGAAGATCTTGGTTGAACTTGAGTGAGTCCATCCCTTGAGTCCTTCCCTCCCAAATTAAAGTGCATTTAATGACAAGAGTGAATTGAGTGTTTTAACTTTAAAAGTCAGAGGTTTTTAGTTGTGTGGTGCTTTCTGGTGCTGGGACATTCTAATCAGAGTTTTATCCTTACCCCTGTCACTGTCTTCTCTAAATGCAGCTGGAGACAGGCATTTGGATTTGGACTCCAGCATATCCTCTAAGTTGGTACATTTTCGTCCACTGAGATTGCGCAGATGGTTTTATTGGCCTTTGTTCCTTCTCTTCCCAAAGAGAGATGGGCCCTGCCACAGAAGCTCAGGACAGGATCCTGGAGTTTCTCTTAGGTGCAACAGATGCACCCTGGGATGCAGGAGAGGATAGCAAAGAAGCAGCTAGGGCTTAGCTGAGACAATTACTCAGAGCTGGCGCCCACCCTTGTACCTTGCTCTGGGCAGAGGCAAAATCGCTTAGTGGGAATACAGATTCAATTATTATCATGGTATTTGTGTGGATATTTTTAGAATTTTCTGGATCCCAAAACTATTCACTTGTGTGGGGAAATCAGATTTCATTTTGAAAACAGCATTACCTGATCTTGTGGTTGTAGAGGGAAGTTTGGAAAATGTCAACCCTGTGGCTGAACAAAAAGGTTGAAAAAACAACACACATATGCACAGAGCAGAGAACAGAATATTTTCAGGTTTTCGGTCTTTGTGAAATATGGAGATACAGTATTAGTTTGTGAACCTTTTGCATAGTTAAGGAATCCTTTGATCAGGTGAACTGGTGTGATGGAATAACATTGAAAAAAGAAAGGTGGAGAAATCCACCAGAGAAGAGAAATGTACAATAATATCTCAGTGAGACAATAAAATGACTTCAGTCTTTCAGTACACTGATGCTGGTAACTAAAGATAATCTAACACTTGTTGCTGAGAAGTGTGGTTTTCTGATGAGCTGATTTTAAGAAATAAGGATATGAAATACTTAGAGGATATTGTCTTCTGTCTCTGAAAGGAAAGATACCATCTTACTCATATAGGCTGGTTGAAATTTTAATTAAACTCGAGCCAAAAAGCATTGCTGAATAGACGAAAGCGAATTCATTTAGAGACTGAAGAGACTGAGGGTGAGGGATTTTTATGTGAGAAAGATAAGGAAACATTATTTAATATGTTTATGCCATGTCTGTAGTCGAAATATTTCTATGACAAAATCTCTGAGTAAAAACTGAGTTTCAGTGGGGATGTCCTTGTCAGGGATGTAGGATGCAAAAGAGTTGGAAGGTAGGGAAGGACACTGTCACTATGGGAAGGAAAATACTCGTGAAGGGGAGAAGAATAATTGTCTCTTCTCCTGTCATGCCTTGTTTTACTCCTGCTCCTTAGCTGACTGAATTGGCAGACGTGTACAAGCAAATGCTCTTTAACTTTTTGGTAGTCCCTCCTCCCCACCCTCAGTCTTCTGTCATAGATGGCTCCAGTCTGTGATGGATACTGCAAGGCAGGCTCTGGGAGGAGAGCGCAGCGGCTGGCACTGGCCAGGCTCAGTGGAGCACAGGATGGAGCGGGGTGGCTGTGGGAGCAGTGTGTCCCAGATAGGGGTTAGAGGGATATCTGACAGCATGCCTGCTCCAGTGCAAAGAACAACGTTTAGGCATGGTTGTGATGATGTGTTGAAGTAAACTCTGTTATGATTATGCTGCTACATTCTTGGCAGGCTTACCGTAAACCATAGTGTGCTTTTTTGGTGTGCTTTTTGGTGTGTACGTGGCTTATTTTTTTTTTTTCCCTTTCGTATGGGTAAGCAGATTAGTTAATGCCTGCCCTTCATGAGCCTAGGCTTTCATCCTTAAGGCTGGGGTTAAACTGCATTCAAGCTGTCTATAGCCTGTGAAGGTCACACTACCGTTTTGATTTCCTCTCCCCGTGTTAGGAGCCTCCTGCAGGAGCGTGTGCGGAACGGTCACGCAGCCCCCATGCAAAGGCTAAGCCTGACCCCACTCCTCCTGCTCTGCTCTAGGGATGCCCTTCTACCCTAAGTGTTTTTCCAGAACAAGCAGGGTTTTTCTTCCTTCTCAATACCACCCTCAACCCCTTTGTTGTACTTACCTGTATGTCATTAAATACTCAGATCTAAAGCCGCCAACTCAGAAGTAGGACATGCATTTCTCTCCTCACTTTAAGATCTTGTGGCTTGGCTTTGACAGCCAGCTCCCACCTGGCATGTCGGAGTGAAATCGATTGCTCTGAAATAGACTGCTGCACCAAGGTTTTGTGCTCAGGAGGATGCTGCTTCCTTCAGCCTACCCCATATTTACATATGCCCGGCCTGGACCAGGCTACCTTTGCTCTTCCCTCCCCTGTCACAGCATCGCTGCTGTCTCACCCACTGGCTGCCTGAGCATCCACCATCTGGTCCTAAAAACCAAATGAGAGCGGTGTGTTGTTTTAATTATTTTCTACTTGTGTGGTCAGGAGGTTATTTGGTCTGGTGAGCTCTACTTCAGGCCCTTGCTCTCATTAATACCACCTTGCGTACATCCTGCATGAATACAGGAATGGTTGTGTTATCCACTTGTGTGGCCGGCTCTTGATACGACACAGTGGCCAGTATTTACAATTATGAGAGGAAGCTGTTAGATGTGGATTAACCTGTATTTTTCTCCAGTGATGGTAATTGCCTACATAAATTTCAGTCCCAGGACTGAAGTCTCGCTAAAAATTTACACATAAAAATGCCATTATCCAGAAGTAGATTTCTCTCATTTAGATTTTGAAATTTTATTTATTAAAGAGCCTCTGTTCTGATTTGGAGGAATCCTGCACAAGTTTTTGTAAAACCCAACAGGCTTATGAAATTGTGTAAAACTTGAGGGAAGAGAGCAAAAGCTACAAATAAGAAAAATAGTTTTGTCAGCTTCTTGGACAAGGGATCATTTTTCACTTGAACAGACGATCACTTGCAGCTGAACACTGGAGCTGGAAAAGCCTCTACAACATGTTCGGCATCACTTTAAGTTTTTACACATCCTTGATGGAGTTGTGTGGTAAAGGCAACCCATCAGATAGTCACAGGCAGGCAAACTGCTGCCTCCAAATCTAAACAGATAAATGGCAGATTAAAAAATACTTTCGCTGTCTAATTATTGGAATACACTTCATTGCAGCAGCTTGCTGTAGTGTGGAAACAGGGCTGGACAGGGGTTTGTTTCAGTCTCCTTCCCCTTGTGTTTCTTGATTTCAGAAAAACAAACCCTAAGGGGATACAGCTGGAGGAAAATGGTGGTAATTAGGGGCACTGTGCGCTGAATTTGGCTGGGACTGTTGAAGCTGGCTCTACTTCCAGCTGCTGCTGCAGCAGAGACAGCTCCTTTCGTTCACGCTGGGGATCATGAAAGAACTTGTTGCACCTTGAGAGCAAGAATAGCTGCTCACATTGTCGCAAGATTAAGCTGACATGCCTCCAAGTCACTGCAGGGCTTCTGAGTCATTGTTTAGATGGTATGTTTAGCAAAGGCCCTTTCAAAAGGAATAAATCCTCTGGATGTGTCTGTGAGAGTTCAGTATTGTCAAATTAGTTTGAAATGGTGGAGATTTCTTTTATCTCTTGGGAAGCTAAATAGCTTGAATTCTTGGGGCTTATTTATTGAAGATACCTTAAATTTTTGTATTTATTTCATTTTTTATTTAATAGCAGGGTTCTTCTCAAGTAAGCTGTTCATATTCCCCATATTCAGAAATGTGGAAGGGAGAAAAAGTGAAAAGAATGCAACATCTTTACTTGTAAAAAAGAATGTTCTCCACGTCATCAGCGTGTTGCAGAGCCCTTGGACATTTTGTGGTTGATGATAGGACACGAAGAAGATTCACACTTCAGCTATTGAGTTGGGCAGTCCGGGTTGCACAGTGAGCTAATACACAGCTACTCCTGTGAGAACTGTGTGAATGGTGTAATGGACGAGTCTGTGTTACAGGGAAACTCCAAAACATGTTCTCAGTAAATTAACGAGGAGGTTTAGTGTAGGCTTCAGCATGCATTTCAGAAAAAACCCCACCCATCCAAAAGTGTTTGTGGTTTCTGAGTTCTCTCACACCGCCTCTGCAGATCCCTGTGATGCAAACCAGGTTTTGGTGAATTAATCTTCCCTCTGTCCATGTGTTCGCCACCTCGCTCAGAAACAGGGCACAGCTGGGGGAGAGGGGCTGTGCCTGAGGGGAGCAATGAGTAAAGAGGTGGAGGGTCATGAATAATTGTTATTTCCCACAGAATAATTCAGGTGTAGTTTTGGATGAAAAGGGTATTTTGTGGCGTTTCTTGAGTTGGTATAAGTCATGAATGTATCTTTATGTTAAGGGTCCTCATCTGTGTTTTTGTTTGCTTGTCCGGTCTTTTTGTTGGGGTTTGTTTTAGGACATTTTTATGTGGGTCTTTTTGTTTGTTTGTTTTAAATACTGCAACTTGAATGCATGCTTCCTGTTGTGCATTTTTTCACTGAATTCAGCAGAAGCTACCTCCTGACATTTCCCTTTGAAACCAATATAATTGACAAATCTTTCTCCAGTTTTCTCCTACCAGCTTAATTTTTATCTTTTCCTTTTTTCTTTGCAAGAGGCTGCATGATATGTAAGTTATTTTTAAAAGCATAGACTAATTTTAAAAAACCTTGAATGGTCTCATTTTGAGAGAACTATTACAACTTGTTTATGACCTTGTGTATAGGCTCCAGACCTCTGACTTCAATAGCTGGTGCAAGTGAATACTGACTGAAAGGAGAAGTACTTGGAAAGAAGCATTTTGAGTAATATCAGAACAGAAATGTCCTTATGCATAGTGCTAGATAAATGTTAAATGGAAATTTCTGTGTCCTCATTAAGTTCCTCTTTTAAAATAAAAATATTTGATACATCTGACAATATAAATCCTGCATGTTGTTTTGTCCGAATAAGGCAAATGTTTCCACTTCTCAGGTATTTTAAAAGAAATCTATGAAAACAGCAAGGATTATCTTATGTTATTATACCAGAAGAGATTTAGTATTTCTTGGAATATTGCTTGTTTGTTCTCTCCTGTCTTTCCATATGGACTAAAAACACTGTTTTGCCTTTTCAACAGTTTGCAACTGGCGAACTGGTGTAGTATCACAACAGCTGATATGCAGGTTTAGCCTCTGATGAAAATTGTTACATTTCAAAATGAAACATTTTACCATCCTTAAACCTTAATTTTGAGGTCAGATTTCAGCTCTGAAAATATTGTGGCAACCATAGTTAAAGTTGAACAGTGAATATTTGGGCATTCAGAAAAGGTAGTAAGGATTATTAATTTTCCTTGCTGCCCTGAAGCATCATTGCTAGATGCACAGCAGTCTGAAATCGTAAAGGATGTGCTTGACATGGAACATAGCCCTGAAAATACAAGTTTTATAAGGGGAATATTGGCACGGCACAAACTTTATGAATACTTGTGGTGAGTCTGCTCTAGTGTTTAAAATCCCTGGTTTCCATGTTACTTTGTAAATACAGCTTTGCTTAGTTTGCTTGAAGAGTGACCCTTTGTGACTTTCGGATTTGTGCGCACTTCTGCTTTCACTCATCCTTTTTTCTGCTATGGAAGACTTAGGGACATTGTCTAAGATTTGAGATAAGAAATGCTGGTTTTGCCTTGTCTAAGGAGAATTTGGGTATATAGTAAGACAGCCCTAAAATAATAAGCTCTTTTTAATAAGCTCTTGAATAAGTAGAGAGAGCATTTGCAGGTCAGTCTTGGGAGGAGATGAGACACTGAAATACCTGTCACTTGAATTCTCAGTTGAGAAAATATTACATGTTTTGAAAGGTAAAGCTTGTCATTAAGGTGCTGTGTTCTGGTTTTAAATACTGTCTGGGGCACAGGTAGGGAGATGATTTGGCTGTCCCTGGTCTCCACTGGAAGTCTCTTGCACTGCTCCTGGCAGCTCCTGCATCGCAAGGACATCTGAGGTGATATCTTTCACTCTTTATTGGATATGAGTGAATTATCATGCCTGTATTTCTCTGTGCTATCAGTCTACAAGTAAATTGAACTATTGGTGATACTAATCCCAGTTGATGGCCAAATGTTGAGGATACTGTTGCCTTGGCTCTCCCACAAGTATGGTGCTTTCTGTTCTGCTGGAGGATGCCTTTGGTGTAAGGTCAAGCCCACATCTTATCTCTTAAGTCCTCCTTCCCTTCAGGGTATCATCAGGCATTCAACTTATAAATCCTCTAAATCTTCTCAGGTGTTTTCCTGTGTGTGTTTTAAAAAGTTTACGTAATCTCAGTGAAGAGCAGCTTCTACTAAGCTGGCACACCTTGTATTTGATTAAACCTTTGCTTCGTGCTTGAAGGACAGCTTGGCTCGCTTCACGAATCCACTGGGTTTCCCTGTTGGAGACACAACAGTCAGCTAGAGTGGGTTTTTTTTCCCCCTGTCTGATTTATGGTGTGGGGGAAAAGGAATTGCAATGTATGTGCTGGAGAGGGCAGGTCATGCCCTCTGTCTCCAGCTGATTGCAAAAAGTAATTTTGGCAGAGCATTTGGTAACATCTGCCATTCGACATGTCATCAGTGTTTCCTATTTTTCAAAACTTTTCTTTATTTTGCCTTCTTACTTAGCTGAGTAATAATCCTTACTTTAGACATGCAGGTCACTTTTGGTACTGTTTTACATCCTTCAAGCAATCCCTGCATCAGTTCATATCTCAGTATTTACCTGCAGGTACGTTCCTTCTGAATGCAAAATGATTTCCTTCTTTCTTCTGTCCCTCTCTCACAGACTCTGCAGGGGACTGCATCTCCCCAGCGTGGTTTTTTTTCCCCCCCCATTTTTCTCGTGACTTGGAGATTTGGCATTTGTCTCTAGTTGCATTACCAAGTCCTATTCAGGTTGCAGTTTTTGTGTTAGAGGTCCGGGCTTTTATGGGCTAATAAGTGATAGTGTTAACTGCTCTGATCAGGAGGTGGCCAGGGGATGGTGCTTCCCTCACTGACTGGCAGAAACTCTGGAGCTTCATTCCTTCGAGCACAGGAAGTCCATGCTGAACAGTAAAGGCTTTGGGGTCACTTTGTACAGCTCAAACTCACTTCAATGTGTTTTATTTTACGTGGACTGCAATGCCACTCCATTTTGTTGTCCTTTTACAAGGAACCATCACATGAAGTTTGTGTTGCATGGCTGGTAGTTTGGCCCACCCCTTCTTCCAGTTAGGCAGTGAAAGAGCTCTTGCATCTTGTCCTATGGTATTGCAAAAGTAAAACAACTGTGTTTGGCCCCTGCACAGTATGGTGAAACACTGGCCTAGAGAGACTGAAATCCAGGACAACCTACAGATTTTTTTGTATGTTCTCTGTTTTAATATAGAGGAAGGTAACGGAAATATCATAAAACCAGCATGTCTGCTTCTGTGCATTGACTTCATAATTGATTTTTGCAGTGATATCCTTTGAAATTCATATTAGAAATGATTTTTTGACCTCATCTATAAAAATACCTTTTGAAAACTTAAGTTTGACATGCAGTTAGAAGGAATTTATTCACCACTGAGTAATTTTAAAATTGTGAGTTACATTTTTGATTGTCATGGCAAAGAACTTAGCTTGTTTTGTGTGTTCAGAGTTGGAGAAGTTTGAGTTTAAAATCTGGATATGTAATATATTTTGATTTCTGTTCCACTGTTGATGAAAATGTTGATAGCAGGCTTTAGTTGTTGTTTCCCCCCATAATCTGAAAGTGAGCCTGTTGGGCAGATAACTGTATGTATATACAGGCATTTGTAGAGAGATGTTTTCAGACGTATGTGCACCTGCTTCTTTGTCAGCTTTTTCTCAACAGTTACATGGTTCTGCAACCCATATCCAGCCTCCCAGATTTCTCCCTCTCAACAGGATGTCCCTGCAGGAACGCTGCCTGCCCCACCTACTCCAGGTCTGGATTATCCCGTGCTGCTCTCCCTGTGCGATTGCAGGTTATGACAGCCAAGGCCTTTTAAAAAAACACTTGCCTCTTTGGCAGTTTGGTACTGGGGAATTGACCTAGAAAACATCTGCCTGCTGCTGGAGATACAAAATAAACAGAGGCAGCACGAAGGTGCTGCATGAGTTGTTTGAAATTTCATTTTGGTGAATTTTCATTTTGGCATAGATGGGGGAACCAAAGCGAAGAGGTGCAAAGATCGAGGTGTAGGATTTGGGATGCAATATCCTGATTGATACACACTAGCTTGAAATCTGCTTCTCCCCTCCTCCCTGGCAGTTTGTCCTCCTTCCTGCTTTATAGAAAGCATTTGGCTGCAGATAAATGTAGGAATATTTCAGTGGAGAGCAGGAGTGCCCGTCTCACCAACAGCCTGCTTTTAGATCAGCTTAAGTGAAGCATGAAACCATAGCCATAAGTTTTAGCATCCTTGGAAGCTTTCCTTCCAAAGGTGTTTATGTATATGAATGAATTAATTGGGGAAAAAACCAAACCCAGCTGCAAGCAACAATTGTAAACAAGTGGAGTTTAAGCTTGTTGATTTTGGGAAGGCTGTTTGGTGTTTTGTGTTCTATTCATCAGTGGGGGTGGCTAGTTTGAACTGATAGAGAGGACTTGATAAGAGCTAAGGACTCTCATAATAGAGAGGGGCAAACAGTGCATAAATATGCTGCATCCTTGTCCTTCTTAAATTTATCCATGAATATTTGGGAATTGACATGTGCTCAGTGACAGGACCTAATTGGACTAATGTTAATGTGACCCAAAGAACAAAGCTTATGTGTTGGGGAAGTTCTTTAAAGATGGATTATTTGTATTCACATTGTAGCCAGGTGAGTGTTTTCTACTGATAGACTTCAGTAATGTGAAGTTCCTGTTATCTAGAGGTCCCGACTGTGAAGAATGTAGGACTTATAGGGGGTTTTATGTCTGATCTGCAGGATGTTGTAGATCTCATGTTTTTACATTTCGCTGATAGCATTGCTGGCAAATAAAGGGCTTTTTCGTATGTGTTATATTTCTGGGGTTCCCCCCACCCCTTTTCTTTTACTGATGTTGCAAGTGGTGTTTCATCCGACCCTTTAAATGATTAAACTTTATGCCTTGTTTTTCGTTCGTCCCTCCAATATTGAGCAGATGTTTCTAAGAGTTAATGTCGCTTCTCAGTTATCTCTGACAGAAGTAGAGTCTGCTCTACATCAGAGAGTTTAGACTAATGCACATTGATCTTGGCAGGGAGAACACAGGCTCCTTGAGCTCACTAGGCAGTACAGGCCTGCAAATTGTTGTATTAACAAGCCAATTAATTAATAAGCAGGAAATTGATGTAAACCCCGAGGCAGTATGTACTGATACTATATTCTTAGGGTTTGAAAAATAGATGTTGCTTTAATACATAACATGAAGCATTCTCCATGGCTTTAAGGTCCGAGTGGGGAAATGCTTTTAATATTTCTTTTCAAACCAAACTCCCTTTGACAGTTGTCACTGCCAAAAATTGCTCTCCCTGTGCTTTTCCTCCTCTCCCAACTTTGCATGTTTTTAAACCAAGGATGCAAGTGGAGGAGATAAGATATTTTACCTGCTGAGTGGAGTGGGGTAATGGGCTGTTTCTCTGCAGCTTAACTACTTGCTGCCCTTTAATAGACTTGTATAGGTTTAATTTTGCTGCTTTTCAGATGCAGCACAGGCAGCTGTGCAGAGGTTTCCAGGTGTGCCGGGGGTGAGTGTGTTTAGATCAGTTGCGCTTTGGGAAGCAGAGTCCATCCCATGCCACACTGGGACAGGCAGAGGGGTTTCTTTCCTGGCTTGAGACAATGCTTGGGTGGGAGATAGAGCAAAATACCAGATTCAGGGTTGAATTCATTTATGTTTCTCATCACTGACTTTGTGCACCCCAGGAATGAGTTGGATTGATCTAATCTGGTTTTCATTCAGTAGCTCAAAGCCTCCTCTGTGCTATTCATTTCTTGATAGGCACTGTACATATCTAAGAAGTAAAACTCAAGTTGTGCTGCACCTTGAATTAAGACTATTTTTCTGTAAATGGCTCATATGCCTCAGGAAAAATTGATCCTCAGCATTAAGGAAGCAAATGTAAATCTCACATGCTTGAGAAATAAGTCACCTGAGTTTATAAATGAGGTTCATTTCTACAGTCTTGGTAACTTGGTTTGAAAGAGTTATTTAACGTTGTGACATTTGCCTTTATATAGCCTTTGTTATGTACCTGTCCAGAGGAAATTAGCTTTTGTTTGCAGTTGGCTGGCTTTTTCAGTGTTTTAACCTGCTATCCCAAAATTTTGTGTGCCACCTTAGTCAAATATTTTCCTAAAGAATAAGGTATAATTTTTATCTGAGAAAGAGTGATGTTCAGATGATTACTTTCATATTTTTTCTCTTTGAAACAAAACCAAAGTGACAAGGCCAGAGGAGAGGAGTAAGAGCATGAGCATGTTGCAACTGCAGCTCTTCCATCACCTTCCATCGACCAATGTTTGCAAGATGGGTTTGGTTTCTTTTTTTCTGGAAAGTTTCATGTGGAAAGCCATACTCTTGGCACATGCATCTCTCCAGGCTGATTCTGCCTTCAAAGCACTGCAGAAATGCCATATTCAAAGAGATATTTTTTTTTCCCCCTGTCA
The DNA here is from genome assembly GCA_013397295.1 of Polioptila caerulea. Taxonomy (NCBI): domain Eukaryota; kingdom Metazoa; phylum Chordata; class Aves; order Passeriformes; family Certhiidae; genus Polioptila; species Polioptila caerulea. Next base: position 556,752 of record VYXF01009618.1, read on the forward strand.
GGATATCACTTGCTGTGCTTCCTCCCTTTCTCCGTGGTTGTGGTGGTAAATCACAAACTCTAAATCAAAGGCAGGTTTTGGTGCAAGGAAGTGCCCAGTGGTGTGCGAGGGGCTTTGGTGTCTCCCTGAGGTTAGGTGGGTAACATCCAGACGTCTGTCCGTCTGTGTCCATCCAGCCCCGTGTCTGCTGCTTTGTACTTCTGCCCACAAATTACTTCTTGGGCTGATCTGTGGAGCAGAGCAGTGCACTGACCTGGCTTAAAAAGAAACATTGCAAAGAAAAAAGCCCCTCAGATCAAGAAGTGTTGGGGTGAGGAAGAAAAAAAAACCCTGACCTGCAGGTGTGCAGAGAGCTAACTCTTCTGGCATTACAGTCTGAAGGTGGGCTGGGGTTTCCCCAGTCTCCCTTCCCAGACTGTGCCTGAAGCAGTGAGACAGGGAAGAGTCATCCTAAATAACTGGGGTTTGAGATTAAAAGTCAGCAGTTAGTGTTTGACCACAGCAGAAACATCCTAAATACAAGGCGGCTTTAAGAATTAATTGTGGAGCCAGCCTAGATAAAAAAGGAGCCAAATTTCTTCATCTCCTGAAATGATGGGGGAACCACCTTACAGTTAACACGAGTGATAAATGTTGGACTGGTTTGTATTAAAAATGCTTTAATCTGATTTGGCCCCATTAATTTTTAAACTAGCAGAGGAGGTCATTAAATCACAAGTCCCTTTTTTGTTATAAATGCTTGCACCTCCGTGTTCCCTCTGCTTCCACAGATTCTGCTTCTAATTAAAGTGGCAATGTGGTTCGTGGCTTGTCAAGCAGATTAATGTGCTTTTCAAATCTGGGTTTTTCTTTTTTTCCCCTTCCCCTATATTGCTTGTCTTCCTGGTGGTTTTTTATGGGAGGAGTGTTGCTACTGCACCTGTATACAAAGCCTACAGAAAGGTTTTGGCTTTTACTGTGCGGGCTTGGGTGAAGCATGGAAGAGCTGGGGGTGGGGACGCGAGGAGAACGAGAGAAATCTGCTCGTCACAGAATGACACATTCAGTCTCGTTTTCCCTTGCATTTGAGTGACGTGCGCTCCTTCTCCGATGGCGCAACGAAACGTTTTGAAACCTGCAATCCCTCCTGGTTGCGTCCTCCCCTGAGTGGGGCCATCCGTGCTTGCATTCTCCTGGCTAAACTCGAAAGTGGCAGGTCACATCCCATCAGTGATGTGGAATTTGCTCAGCCAAGGGCTGAGCTGAGCTGGCACCTTGCCAGCAGCCTGAGGGTTGCACTTAATTTGCATATAAATTTACATAGGAGTTTAATTGGAGATAAATGCACATGTTTTTTATTTATAGAGCTCTGCAAGTGTATACACAGATTTGCTTTAAAAAAATTAACAAAAAAACCCAACACACCAAGCTTGCCTGCTTTAAAGCTGAGTAGGATTAAGGTTATAAATAGGGCTTGGACCCCATCACATCAAGAAGCCCCTGACAGCTTGTGGCCCCTTTGGCCAGGGGCTCTTCATCTGTGAGGTTGCTGCCAGCCTGCAGCTCCATCTCCGCAGTGTGCCTTCCTCCATCCCTGCTTCCACTAAAAAGGCATGGAGGAAAAGCAGTAAAGCATTCTTGTTTCAGAGCAGCTTTGGAGCACGCACACTCTCCTTATCTGCAGGCAGCCCGTGCTGTTGTTGGATTCTGTGGACATGCAGTTACAAGATGTAGCCCAAAGACCAAATAAGTGTCTTCCTTCCTCTCTTGTGTGATATACAGCCCCAGTAGCCTCTGTGAGCAGCTTGCTGGAAGATAAAATTAATTTTTGAGTAATGCACGTTGGAAGGAATAATCTGAATGAGACATGCATGTTACTGGGTTATAAATTAACAGTAACTACTGAGGAAAAAAGACGCAGGCATCACCCAGACTGGCTCTCACAAACCTTTTCATGTCCTGGTACAGCGTGACGATAGTCAGGCAGAAATAAAATAAAATAGTGCAGAACAGAATGAAATATAATTATGAAACTTCTCTGTTGTTCTTACAGAATTCGGTGGTCTGACGTCAGCTCTAGAACTGCTTCATTTTGCTCATCTCAGAATACTGACGGAATAAAAAGTTGGCCAGAAATGAATCATGCAGTGAATAGAGGGATAGATTTTTTTTTTAAGTAATTTGGGAGGTGGAATTGAAGAGATTGAGTTGAAAAGGTAAAATGCTTGCAAAGTGTAGGCAGGTGGATTTAATGAAGGAATGCGTAAGCCACTTATGTATGGATAGAAATTAAATGGCAGAAGTGTGCAACATAATAAGCAGTAGAGAAGTAAATGGGGCACTGCTGTCTTTAACCTTGCTGTGCAATAGGTCGTCCTGCTTCTCATGGCTCCAGCCAGACTTCTGACGTGATCCTATAACCAGGGCAGGGGCAAATGCCACGCATGGAGGCATTTAAGTCAAATGAAAAGGCCGTGTTTGAAATGGTTAAAGGGAATTCTGTTTTCACAGTGAATAATTAAACTGGGAACGGATTGCCTTCTGTGCAGAAACATCCGCGTCTCTTTACAAATCAGCCTACATCCCTTGCAATGCATTGTTCATTAAAATGGACAAACAAAAGCTCATAAGGGATGTTAAGCCATTTTTTCTAAATCAGGTTCCCTGTTTTGTTGGGGTTTTGTGGATGCTTTAGATCTCTCTTCTTGGAACTTGTGCTGTCTAAAATGGCTGTGATAACTCCGTGATCTTGTGCACTGAGCTGTTAATGGGCAGCAGAAGCTCTCACTGAGAAATTTAGTATGGCTGAGAGTGTGCAGAGGAGAAGGAAGAAGATGAAAACGTCGAGTCTGAAAATGCAGGTCTACTTAATGCTTAAATACATAGATTAGAATCTAAATAATATGAAGGCTTTGACAATGAAATATGATTTTAATTTTTTTTAGTTTATGTTTATGGATTTATCAAATAAATTACCTTAATCTTCATCAAATCACTCTGAAAAATGTTCACTCTCAGACAATCCACATATGCGTCTGTAATAAGTACATGCAAATCAGTAACAGTATCGACTGTTAGGCTTAACAGAATTTAATTTGTCAGATCAGGGGTAAAACGAGAGAACAAAGCTGCAGCACAAAAACTGATTTAGGCTGATCTTGCCACTCCTTTCAGGTTTCTGATGCAGGGCTGATGTGTCTGTGTGGGTTAGAGAATGTACAATGTCTGGTAGCCCAATACAGGGTAGAAGCTGCAGAAATCTAATGAGCAAAAACTGAACAAAGCCTTGCCTTCAGGAGAATTTTTAAAAGTACAATAAAAGTTCCAGCAGCAGCTTTATGAAATATTTTTCTCTGTCATCATGGCCAGTTTGACTCATGTTTGGCTACAGATGCCTCCCTCCCTTGCACTCTTACTTTTCTTTTAAAATCTGTGAAGTACTTTCCCCAGCCTCTTTTTCTGTCAGCTTGGAGGGGAGGGGGAGCATGAAAATTTGTTCCTTTCTGAAGCCGCAGAAAGCACAGACATTGTCTCTGTGTTGTGTAGCTGGCTGGAGTGCCGAGGAGCTAGGCAGAGCGACCCCGGTGAGGAGGGACCAGCTGGAGTGTGGCGGGGCTGTGGCTGCCCTGGCTCCCCTCAAGCTCACGGGGGAGACCCTGCTGCCCACCGGCTCCTTACGTGTCTGCAGATCTCAGCCTGGAAACACAGCCTTCCTGGGCAGTGCCCACATACTGGGTGTGTGTGACGTGCCATCCCATCTCAGCACAGGTGAGGGATGGCAAGACCCTTGGGAAAAAGGATGACCTGTCCTCCTTCTTTGGGAGGAGGAGAGCCAAACAATTCCTTTTGGCAAGCCGTCTCTCTCTGTGTCTCAGTAGATGTCTTCTGTAGGCAGTCTGGGATGGCTGCCTGCCATCTGCCTGTTTGAATTACGATATAACTGATTTCTTTTTTTCCCTTTCTTTAAGATCCCAGATCATCTGAAAGCCTCCTCCAAGATGCTTTATGGTTTTGATTTTCAAAGGTGTTTCTTCTTTGGCTTGTGCAGTGCTGTGGTTTGCTGGCACTGTGAGATGCCCCCGTGCTGTCAGGACTGGTTTTGTTCTGCTCTGTGAAATATTGACATTCCCGGTGCTGGCTTTTGCTGGTGTTAGCACGCATAGAAAAAAATGCCTGATTAAAGGTTTGCCACATGTTGCTCATCTGCGTGAGTTTTCTTTGTTCTGTGACTTTGGGCAGTCCTGTGTATCTGGCAGTATTTCTGGTGTGTGAGAACAGGGTCTGTCTGTCTTTCTTGATTCTCTTGGAAATGTGTGTGGTTTCTTTAATGTAGTAATTTTATTGAACAATTTTAAATGCAGTTCATACATGTATATTATATATGTATACTTGTTAAAAAGAAAAAAAAAAGTAGTAATTCGTTCCAGAAGGGGAAAGAAATAGGAAGAACACACTCAAACTGAAATACTGTTTTCCCAAGGGATTTTCATAGCTGTTGAAGTAATTCTTTCTTTGTGTTTTCCTTCTGTGTAACATACATTGCCTTCTTTCTTTTAACTCCAAAATGTAAATTGCTGCCATTATATTCTGTATTCCATAAGATTCTTGAAACATTTTGCTCAACTCAAATGCTAAGAGCCCCATAGCCTTTAAAGCCTATCAGAAATTGTGACTATTTTCCCCCATATTTTTAGGCATTATTTTCAAATGCAGTCATTTTTTGGGCTTTATTTGATCTAAGTACGTTTTTGCAACATTAACCATGTAGTGAATTTACCATCACGGAAGCTGACTGAGAATGGATAGATTTGATAATAATTTTAAAAATTACCCATAGCTGCTCCCTGTTACTTGGTGACTTTAGAAATTGCCTGATAAAGTTCTGCAGTCTTTTAACCTCTTCAGGCAGAAATTTTGATCTTGAAAATTTGTAAAATTCTACAAAGAGCTATTAATCAATCAGTGTTTGGAAGAAAGATGTAAAGGATCATTCCAGTCCGGTATTTTATGTCTACTGGAAAAAAAATCCCAAGCCCGTGTGCTAAAAAATAAATATTTCTAAGCTTTTCCAGACCTGAGCATCATGTTGCAGCTCTGAGGAAAGTACAGCTGGAGTGATAAGAGAAGCAGCTGTGCTGAAAGGAAAATGAAGTGGAAAGGTTTAGCTTCATTAATCAGGGTGAAAGGGTTTTTTTGGACTTGAAAGACACAGTTGACCACTTTCAGGTTGAGTGAAAAGTAGTCACCTACAGAGTATATATCTTTTTGGAAAAATAATCTCAAGTATGTGTGTCACAGACAGATGCAATGATGTGAATATTTGAAACAAGTTATTGTAGATAACAAAAAAAATAAAAAAAAAAGGTGTAAAAAGTATGAGTGATTTTAAGGGGTCCCTTTCAGCTGGATATGTTTTACAATTCTGTGCTCCCCGAGGTTTTTCTAGTAATAAATTGATTATATTTGTCCTGCTTGTTTCATGGGCTGCTAAGTAAAGCTAACCCTGTCAAAGAGGGTACATACTGTGGTGCCCCAAATGAGTAACCTTTCTGGTTGGCTGGATCTGGCTGGGGGCCGTAAGCTGTGAATAATTAGATTGTAATTAAAATCTATTTATCACCTTTTCTCTTTCCAGCTGATTTAGGCAGTGATGTTAGGTAGATTATTTTGTTCCTTCTGGTGTCAAAAATACCATGTGTCAGTTGCAGATACTGTAGGCTTTTTTAAATGCTCCTTCCATGCAGTGATAAGAATCCTTTTACCAAAAGAAACCAAACCAAACCCAAAACCTTTTTCTGTATTTTCTGTTTCACAGATGAATTATGAAAGTATTTGTAAAAATCAAGACTAGCCAGTCTTTTCAGAGGAAATACGTTCTCTGCTGGGATTTTCCCTAGTACAGGCTGTGATCTGGCTTGGGGGACACTTGCACATCCATGTGAGAGTCCCGGCCTTCTGGCAGTAACATGGAGTGGTGCCACTGCTCCCCAGGCTGCTTGTTGGGATCTCTGATGCTCTGTGTCCCATACAGTTACCGAGCCCCCCACTTGCCGACAGAAATGTTTTGAGTGGGACCTCCTGGGGACCTTCTTGTGGCATTATACTGTTGCACAAAAACTCCTGATGGAAGGTAAAGTCATTTGAGGATTGATTTGTACACTTTTTAATAAAGCAGTGTCTGGAGTTACCGAAGCCTTAGGGGAAATTCAGAGTACTTCTGGAAGAACCAGACTGATTCCAGATGTCTTTCCTTTTAACCCAGATCTCTAGCTGACCATGCTTTTCTAGTTAATTCCTCATAATAAGCTACCTAATTTGGTGGACTAGGGAAGAAAGGCCTTGAGATGAAATGTATCCTTTTTAGAAATACTTGTCTATTTCCAGCAAATAGTCTGATGTAAAGACTAGACTTAAAATTAAAAAAAAAAAAAAAGAAAAAAGAGTAGAGTTGTCGTAGACATAAAGCGGGATTCTGGCACCAATTGGCTTTAGAAGTGTAGTTTTGGACAAAGTTTATAGATCTTGGCTTGTCAGACCTAAAAGTATCTCCTGTGGAACAGCTGAATGAGAGGAAAGATACCATAAAGGGAAATTAGGCCTGAGAAGAAAATGCCAGCAATTTTTTCCCCCCACCCCCCCATGCAGACAGCAGTTCTGGATCAGCTAAACAAAAGGGGAAAAATATGCAAGGACTCAAAAAAGCACTTTCCAGCTTCCATCTCTGGTTTTAATCTTGTGCATCCTTCTGTGTTTCCTTGCCAACACCTAGAGGCCTCACATGTGCTAAAGCACACAGGATTTCCAGTGGCAGTAATCATATGTAACAAAGTTCACTTGATGAAGTCACACTTGCCAAGGCAGAAAAAGCTTTAACAGCTTCTCCTGGGCTGAACTCCTCCCTGCCTCTCTTGCTTTCCATGCAGACCTAGGGAAGTGCTGCTCTGGGATGTGAACACTGTACAGCCACATGGCAGACATCCTGCAGGATCATTAAGGTGCAGAGTGCTGTCCTGGAGAGGTGTGCAGATGCCTTGGAGCTGCCTGGCTGAGGAGAGAGCTGGCCAACTATCGGCCATAACTTTTCTGAATGGAGCATTTGTAACAGGCTGTTTCCTGCCAGTTTGGGTACTGGGCAGGTAAAATGCCTTTGATATCTTCTTGATTCATTGCTGCTTTAAATTTTTTTTTAAAGTCAGTTTTATTGCTTCTGAGCAGCAAGTGTATTGTAAGAGGAGTATAATTTTTTAACTTGCCCTGCTTCTCTTCAGCCTGACTTCCTGCTGAACTACTTAAATATAACCACCGTATCTGCTTCCCCTGGCTTTGTGGCAATATTATATATGCTTCTCAGAGAAATCCCCAACAGATGAAAATCTCTTTGACATCTGCCTTTGACTTCCAAAGAATCTATCTTTTTATATTGTCCAATTTTTGGATGTATATGCCTTTGATTTTATAAAAGTGAAAAACATCTCCTCCCACCCCCACCCCCAGCCATTAAGGATTAATGTGTGTGTGGTACTTGGTGTGCCTGTGAATTTTTAAATTTTACACTATGTGTAAGGATTTGCACATGAATTGAAGTGTAACAACACAAAATTCGTTGCACTCTATGGACTTCTGTTTTTATCTATCTGTTCTAGCAGTGCAAATGATCATTCAGCAGTTAAGATATCAGAGGACTGTCATAACTATGCTGCAGAATCCCTAAATTGATTCTCAACTTCCCAGGCTCCTCCTTTGTTCTTAACCACGTTATTTCCACTGTAAGAAATCTCTTTGAATAGCATTGCTATTCATGGGAGCAGGAACGTTAATCAGATTTGTAGGTATGTGTATACCTCCATCATTTTTCTTGCTACTCCTGTGGCGCCATCTCCTCACTTGCATACCTTGGTGCATCTTGAGCATTTCTGTAGTCCATCTGGTTTTCATGTGCTTGTGAGAAGCAACCTTCATGCTGCAGCCATTGTGCCAGGGTTGGAGAGTCCCCAGGCTGCATGGAACTGCAGTTCCAAGCAAGCCCTCGATGGGATCATAAAAAAAACTTTTCCCAAACACGAGGTGGATTGCAGGGGCTGATTTACAGTTCTGTTTACTTGAGGGATTGGGCTGTTGTGCCTGCATTTCCAGACTTGATTGCATTTGTAATGACATGTGTCTGTGTAGTATCAGGAAGATGTGATTTCAGCTCGGGTGGGTGTTGCCTGCTCTGGCTTCAGCCTACCAGCATAGGTGGAAATACATGAAAGAAAATAAAATGCATGGGGATGCAGCAGCATGGGTTTGAGCTTGGGTGAGCAAATGGAATATGAGCCTTCTGGGTATGCCCAAAACATGTCATGGTGGTTTGGTAGCTAAAGCTGAAGCTCGTGCTGTTACATCCTTAATGCCATCTTTACTTAAATTTGTTAAAAACTTTACAAAACCAGACACACATAGTGAGGATCTGTTTCAAAGGTTCTTTTAGTTAGGAGCATGAGACACTACTTGATGGTTGCTTACATTTAGAGAATTTTTCTGTACATCTGGGTCTGAAGGGAGCTCATTCTGTATCTGAAAGAGAAATCAACTCATCTCTCAGCCCCTGCAAGGATGCAAGATTCAGTCCTCAGGTTAGATTGGAATGATGGTCTGCATTTTCTTACAAGTCAAGGATTTTCCAACATGGAAGGAAAAAAAAAGTTTCTCACAAACTTCTCTGAGTTCTGTCAGGAATAGCAGCATGAAAGCAGTTTTAGTACTTCCTTATTTAAAAAAAATACCAAATAAAAACTGAACAATGAAGCCCTCAAAGTTGCTGTTTGGGATCACCTGAAGCAGAGGGTTGGGAACTAGGGACAGAAGGACATCTTGAAACAGGTTATATTTAACTTCTCCTCTTTGGCCTTGATAGATGCCCTCATTTCCCCAGATTTGTTACTTCTCTCTCCAATCACACCAACCAGTTGATTCCTGATCTTGCTATCCAGCTATTTATATTGCTCAAGGCTCTTAATGCCTAAGCTGTGCTGTTTACCTGTAATGCTGAGTGGTGGGGGTGAAGGCATTTTTAATATTATTTGAATAATTTATTCCTGGTAAAAGGATTGGTAGGAGACTTCTGATTGACAGAAATAAAACCTTACCTTTCAGCTAGACATGGTAGTTCTTGATTTAAATTCTCACGTAATAATTAAAAAAATCTTTTTTGGATACTTAAGGTGTACCTTTAAAAACAGGAAGATTTGACAGAATGAAAAAGACTTATTTTTAGGTAGCTGGCTGTTTGCTTGCTTGAGTTTTTAGTAAATAATTCCTGGTGAATTCACAGTGTTTGTTCTTGAATGTCAAATTGCTGTATGACTGCTTGAGTTGTGCCTCCCTACATTTCCAGTGTTGCGGAAATGAAATCTGTTTGGACCTGTCATAACTGAGAGATGAATCCTGGTTTTGTTACAAAGGCCTTCAGAATTTCCACAGTGCCTATGGGAAGTAAAAATTTATTGAATTGTGGTAGGTGCTGGAAAGCAGGTAATGAGCTCTGCACACCAATTCTGATGTCACTTGTCACTCTCCTAATCAGTGCACTGAAAACAACCCCATGTATCCTCCCTTTTGAAGTCCACAATTTGGTGAAAACCATTTATTTTATATTTCCTTCTAGAAGGTTGTTTTCATCTGTGCTACACACACATTGTTCAGTTTTGTGTTAGTTGACTTTCTTAGATAATCCTGTCCAGAAACTGTCTTGTCACAACAGCTCTGAAACCATAAAAAACGTTATGAAAAGTAATCTGACTGTGATAGTTGTCACAAGACAGAATGGACATCAGTTTCCTTATGTATAGTATTTATGAACTCCACCTTACAAATGTCCTGGTATTTTGATTTCATTTTCCACTAAATCCAGATTCAAGATTCTCCTCCCTATAACTGACCAGTTTCTTTGACCTCAGCACTGTGATGCATTTTAATGTGGATATCACTGTCGTGGTGGATTTTTTTGTGTTCAGTTTATTAAGGACTATCTAAGCACATGCCCTCTCGTGTGGACTAAGATGCCTCTAATACTTGCACTTTGTCCATAAAGGTGAGTCAGATGATATAGACTATGCCAGAAACATTTGAAAAAGGAGCACTGATTTTTAAGGATTTGATTTGTAGGATTAGGTCACCTTCCTTATAAACTTGGATTAATATTTTAAAGATTGTATTCACCCCTTCTCTTAAGGAGAAGAAAGTTGGACCTTACAGAAGCTGAAAGTAAAAAAGCAACAGCCATAAATTGCATTTAGACAAGTATATAATATATACTACAAAAAGAAGGTAAAGTTATTGGAAATTTGTGGCCTCCATTCATAAAATTGTAAGATCTCTGACTTAGTTTGCAGTTATTTGCAAGGGTATGCAGTTGCAGGTACTGTTTGCAGTTGTGCTGTCGGATTATTCTGAGTTCAGTTCTGTAGGGGCAAGACAGTGCTGAGATAAGATGAGCTGCTGTAATTTCACTGGTTTTGTAAGCTTTCTAGCAATTGCATGTTTTCCTCTCTTTGTTTCTTCCTCCTTCCTGGAGGTGTAATGCTGGCAGGTGCCTGCCAAGCCTTTGGAAGAAAATCTGGGAAAGTTACGACAAAGTGTAAGCTGCTTCACAGACATCTTGATGCTTTCAATGGAGACTGGAGAAATGAGAGAAAATCCAGTGTGCTCTGTCAGCAAGGAAGAAAGCTGGTGAAGAGCCTGAGCAGCTGATGGCCAGTGTGAGGGTTTGGGCCATGCTGAATGCATGGAGCAGCAGGGCAAGGATACCATGAAGGGAAGAGGGCATTGTGCGTGGGGAGTAGTATGCTCCCATCACCCTTCTGCCCTTCACCAGCCTGTTAGTAATCTATCAGCAGATGTCCTGGAAATTGCACAAAGGGGTAGGATTCTCAAAGGTAATGCCTGCAAACGGTGTAGCTGAACTGAGGAGTGGGAAGAAAGCTTGGTGGCCTTTCCTGGCCACTGGGTGCTATGTGCTGGCCAGCAGCCAGCACAGTGCTGGGGAAGCTGAGCACAGGAGTCCACATGCAGTCAGGTCTCACTAATTCAGCTGCTTACAGAGCACCTTGTTTGAGTAACTCAGATTTATGTCTGTGAACACAGTGCATAAGATGCATTTTTTTAACCTGTGTTTCACTTGGTATGGCAGCTGGGGAAGCTCTTCTGAGACCATCATCCTGCCTTTTCCCTGATGGTAATTGGAGGGTGGCCATGCTTCCAGAGCAGTGCCCAAACCTGATTCTGATAAATGAGTAATTAAAAAGCCCCACTTGTATTTCTTAAATGCAGCAACTGGACCTTGTAAGATGCTTGACTAAAATGGAGACATGGTGGTTCTGTTTACTAATTGATTTTGCTTTTGAACTCTCTTTATTGCCTATGTGTGGCAATAGAGATAAGAGACGGAGTAGGGAAAACAAAGTAAAAATCAAGTGAAGCCATTTTGTCTCCTCCTTTCTGGGCTGATTCCCCCATACTATTTTGGACTTCTCTGCTGGCAGGCTCCTCTATGCACAGGGCAGGTTTTTGTGAGCCTTCCTCCTCGATAGCACATGCCTCAGTGGGATGGCTGCTCTGCCTCTCCTTGCCCCACACAACTGGGCTTGGGAGTGGAGCAGTGTTGGGGTTGGGCAGTGGGATTGGTTTCTAGTGCTCAGACACAGTGGCCTTTTCAACATGCTGGCCCTTGGGACCACTTGCTGCAGAGTTTGTGTGGAGGCATACATTTGTTTGAGGGGATAAGCAAGTTTCTATCCCTGAAAAATGCAATTTCACTGTCTTGGTCCCAAAGTGGTTTGGCACCTTGAATTACTATTTAAGCAGAAACATGTCTTTTTCTCTATTTCATGTAAGAGTAATTCAGTAACAAATTTGAGTGGATTTAAGGAACAATTTGAGTTATTTGAGATAAACCGTAGGTGAAAACATTTTCTATTTGGGGCTTCTTCTCAATATCTCTCTGTGCTTAATGCTGGTCCAGGACCACTGCTGTGGCTGTAGCCCCTCCCTCCCTCCCTTCCCTGGCCATGGCACTCTACAGTATGAGCAAACATAAGCAGTCATGCCAGCTACCTCCAGCTGTGCCAGTGTTTGTCATGAACTCATTCCCACTGCCTGGGTGGCCACGGATCCCCCCTGAGCTTGGCCTATTTGCCCCCCACCCAATGTGCAGGTGCCAACGCCTCCAGGCACAGCGGATGGGTCTCTGTCCCTGAGCATCTCTGCCTCACAGTAATTAACGTGTCCAGGATCTTAAAACTGATTCCTAAATTAAAATAAGATTTATTACAGAACCAGGTCATGGTGCCATCTGCATCATAGATGGTGCTTCGTCCTTGAGTGCTTATCCTGGGCCAGCCATGTTTCTAATTAGGCATGTCTGCAGTGCAAAGAAAAGGACTAATTTCAGCACAAGCAGACAAGCATGCGTTACTTCCTGGAAATCCATGTAAAAAAGATTTATTTGTGGGTGAAATTGGACATGATGTTCAGTGGTGGCATACTATAGGCAACTAGGCAGTATTAAATGCTTTGAGGTCTGTGAATGCTTCATTTTTTAGGCTTAGTTCTGCATACTCAGACATATGCTGGGGATTTCCCAGCACTGCACTGGCCTTTCACCCAGCCTTGCTTTCCTGCTCCTCTCCGTGGATTTCAACTTACAGCACACTCTACACCAAAGGCTGGTTATTGTCCAGTGGTAAAAATTGTTCCTCAGGTTGATGTCTTGCTAAAGTGAAGACTCTGGTCAGCCTTCTCTCACTGCCAATTTTTTTATCCTATTTCTCTTAACTGTACTTTTAAAACTAGTATTTCATGCTTTTTACAAGACTGATGCAAAATATATTATTTTTGCACCAGTAACTTTGTTTGTTTGTGTTTGTTTGTTTGTTTGTTTGTTTTTCTCCTGCTGCTCTTCTAAGTCCTTCTGGAGATGAATTTTGAGTTTTTTGTTTTCCCTGTTCATTTTCCAAGTTCCAGTAGTTTCCAGCTCAGAACCTATTCTGCAACAGGAATAAGAGGGTTTATTATTATAGGAAGTAAGGGAGTTTTTGTGAGAATCTTACCAGATTGCCATCCCTGGCAAATGTTACAGGCCAGAAAAACAGAAAAAAGATGCAAATGAAATGATTGCTTTCAAACTTTATGATTTATGTCTTTTTTATCCTCCTTTTCATTGCCTTGGTCTTGTGTGTATTTTTGGTCATGAATCAAAATTTTTACCGAAGGGAGTTTGCTGTAAACTGCACTAGATTGTTTAACTGTTAAGTAACTTTCACAGCATCTTGATTTGCTGCCTTTTTCTTTTACATTTCAAAACATTTCCAATCTGTTAATCTCTCTCTACCTCCTCATACTTTTGGCACCATATTTTTTTGGTGAGGTAGCTGGAGCAAAAGTATCTCTAACCTGAGAAGTAAATATTTTCTCATTCCACATTTGAAATGTCCCAGCTTTATTCTTCCATGGTTTGTTTTTCTCCCCCTGCTATCCAAGACTGGCTGTAGAAGGTAAACACTGAGGGAGCTAAATGAGATTACAGCATCACTTTGGTAACCTTCCTTAGTGAATGGGCAGTTGATCTGTCCATAATGCAAAGCACTTAATGTATTGAAGAGTCTAAGAAAGAAGGCTGCTAGTTCACCACTCAGGGTTCAATTTCCGTATAATAACATTTATTTGCAGGGAAAAAAGAGTTAGTTCTGTGATGGCAAGGTAGATATTGTCACTTAAAGCATGGTCTTTTTATTAACCTCAGATTTATTTGGTTAAGTAATTGCTGTATTAGTAGCATTTCTTGACTGGTAAGGTGGAAAAAAGAAAAGACGGATGTCTGTGTACAATGTGCTCCTTGTTTATTTATCTGTAGAAGGCTGGGGCAAGAGAACTGGCCCGCTGTCAGGGGGCTGTGAGTGACAGAGAGCTTCAGCTCAGCCGGCTGAGGCTTGAGACACAGCAGCTCTCGGGCGATACGTGTCATGTCCTTCTTTGTGTGTACGGCTGTCTGCCCTGTCCTGCGCGTAGCAAAAGGTAGGGTAAAGGCTTGTGCGAGAGTGACGCGTCCTGAGTTTTGTTTTTCTTGAATTAACCAGTTTACAAAAAACTGTTGCTTTCTGCTATTTGTTTATATGTGCCTGTGACTGTCTGTGGAAGTGGCGCATATTTCTCCAGAACAGAAATGCAAGTATATTGACTGAATACATAACTTGGTAGTAATGCATGCAGAATGCTTGGAGGTACTTATTTTTTCTTAGCGTGATACTGTTCAGATTTTGAAACTAAGGAAATTTCTTCGAATATATCCTTTTCTACTTTGTTCTTCCAATTTCCATAACATTTTAGATTAGAAATGTCATAAATTTAAACTGAAACTAAAAACTTGTTATTAAGAAAGACAGGAGGATATTTGTGAAAGGAAAAATATTTAATCTATCTTCTTCCTGGCCCTTTTCTTAAACCTGAAGTAAACAAGGTGAAATTGAGTGAATTTCTATTAAGCAGACTCCTCTGCTTTCGAGTCACGTAGGGAACAGACAATTGATGGCATCTTTCCAGCTGGCAGAGCTGTCGAAAGGTAGCATGCAACTTCAACTCAACTCCATTTTTTTTTTACCTTTCAACATATGATTCTGCAAGTCTAGCTAAGTTCATCAGAGAGTAAATATTCCTTCGGTCTGTAAAATAAACAATAAATCTGCAAGTTGGATTCAGTGAGTAAACAGATTATTATCATACAAAAGGGTTTTCTTCAGTACTGTGAGTGCTCAGTTTGAAAAACTCAGGTTTTTCAAAGATGATGTGATGATCAGCTTGATATCAACTGTTGGAGTTGATATGAAGTCCTGTAAGTCTTCTTTTGCTTTTTAGGGTTGTTGTTTCGGGGGCAGGGGGGCAGGATAAGGGTTTTGCACAGTATTTCCTAAAGCTTGTGTGGAAAACCAGGCCATTTAAATCTGTAATCTTTTTCAGAAATAGAAAAAAACTTCACCGCGTTTTGGTGACTGTTATTTTTTCCACATAATATACCTTAGGACTAATAATGTCTGAATTTGTGTTGGTTGCATGTTGATCGTGTTTTGCCAAACATTAACTGCTTGTCTGAGCATTAGCAGCTTCTCATGGCCTTCACCTCTTGTAAAATAGTGGGAGGTGATAATCTGACCCGAATAAATAAGTGACAAACTCTGCTTGCCTCCACATGTAACTGGTGGCTGAAATCCTGCTTCTCTGGTCTGGTACCCCTGGGACTGTTTTGGTGCCTGAGGACATTGTGGCATCCCAGGAGCACCTCAGAAGGCTAAAGTGACTACAGCAGCTTCCCAGATTTTGAGCAGAGACTCTGTGTTGGGAGTATATAGCTCTCAGTGTAGACTGTGCTGGTTGCATCATATTTTAAGAGCAAGGTGCATTTGTGCAATGCTTTCCCCGGGAGCATTGTTGCCTAGTGAAAAGAGTTAACGCCAAACCAAAACAAGCCACGTGACTCCCTATGGTTTAGTTTGGTCACACAACAGAGACAGAAAATCATTGAATTGCTCTTTCCTGACAAGTAGTCCTTCAATGGAATTGGTGTAAATTTAGTCAGTTCACTTTGTTGAGTATCGAGAGCAGTGTGATATGTAAATACAGCTTTATCAGACAAGATAGATTTAAAATTCCACAGTTGGCGAGGAAGCGTTAGCAGTATAATATAATACAAATATTTACACAGTAACTTCTAAGTCTTCAATAAGTGCTTAATATTTGAAATATGTGTTGTGAAAACATTGACTGATTAAGCCGTACCATTGCTGCTACATCTGTATGCAGCGACTTGCAATGGCTAGGATGCAGGAGTCACGGGGAGGGGTAGGTCACCCAGCGATGCAAAGGCATTTAAACAAGTTACACTTTTAAAAAATATTTTTAATTAGGATTCAGCACGATCTGCTCTCCCAAGACACACATAGCTTCATTCCTGCATCCTGTTGGAGCCGCTGCTCTCAAAGGGTGTTGCATTCATGTAATGTGGCTGGATGTGATCACATGCCCAGTGCATCTGAGACTGCTCCAGTAGAAAAACTGAGATAGCAAATTTGTGCCTGCCCACAACATGGAGTGTAATCATCACTAGTCTGTTCCTCCTCCTTGTATCTGTCATGGCCTTTTGATAAGGAATTGCAGTGGGCTGAAATTACAGATGGTTAATCTTTTGCCTGCTCACAGCATCACAGGAATGATGCTGAGCTCTAACAGGTCTGCTTGTCCTGTGGGGAGCAGAGGCTGGTAGCTGAGGAGGTTCCCTCTTTAGGTGGATATATCTGCCTTGGCAGTCCTTGCATTAAGCCTCCACAATTACTCATGAATGAGCTAACAAAAAAGTAGACTCAAGAGCCTGCAAATCAAAATGAACAGAAACAGGCTCCTAAACTTGCTTGGATGATTCTCTGTTGCCACATCATTTGCCAAGAGACTGCAAGAGCTGATCCACACCTAAAAATATAGGGCAGCTCTAATCCAGTCTTTGTTTTTTTCCTTCCCTCTTCTGTCTACCCTGTTTTGCCTTCTGCAAGCACACAGCAGAGCTGAAAACCAGAGTGGTATGTTGTGTGCTTAAAGTGTGAAGTTCGGGTTGAGTTTATTGTCGGTGCTGTGGGTATGGCCAAATCACAGACTCAATCACAAATGGCCATCATAACCATCACTGTGCTGTTGCCATATACGATTGAGCCAGTTCCTGCAATGTTTTGGCAAAAACCTGTTTTTGGTAAGCCCTCCTCTGTCTTAGACCTCCATGACAATTTAATTCCGCTAAACCCATCCTTTTCTGCAGAGAAGCAACAGGCAGCTTCCATCAAGCCCACAGTCGTTTCCCTTGGGAGGGTTGAAATGATGTGGCTGGTCATGCAGGAAATCCAGCCCACATAATGAAGTGCCCTCTCTTTTCCTACAGCAGGCTAATGCAAACAACCAGCACCTGATGCTGATGATGTGTGGGGAGATGTATTTCAGCCTGTGCTTCTATCCGCTCCCTGGGCAGCTGCAGTGGTGCCTGGCTCAGTCCTTGGGAGGGCTGGGGGTGCTACATGAGGCCCCACAGAGCTGTCCCAAAATCTCAGCTTCACATTTGCTCCTGCTGCAGTTGCAGAAGGTTTTCATATCTTGGTCAGTTGTGGTGGTAACACGCAAAGCTAGATTTTGCAAGAGAAAGGTGAAGTAGCAGGTGATTTCATCAGAAGGTGATGTTGGGGATGTTGCTGTGGATGGTTTAGCAGGCAGGTGATGTGTTGTGAAAATCATCTGCAAAGGTCTTTCTCTGAGGTAAGACTGTAACACTTGCCCATCCCTTAGCTTGATGGAGAGTTTGCAGAGAAATGATGCAATTCTCGTGCTGCTTATGATGTTTTTGCAAGGCTAAGAGCAAATAATCTTGAAATGAGTTGGCAGGTTTATGATTGGGTTTTATGAGCTTTTACGATGTTTATAATCTGGCATTGAACTTGCAGTTTAAGAGGTGAAAGGTTTAAAGGAACACAGTAGCAAAGGTGTAGTGCTGAATTTCTTCTGGGTGTAATTTTTACATACATCTTAGATGCTTCCCTGATGTGGCCTGTGCAGTTCATAGTGAGTGTATCACTGAGTAAAATGGACTCCATCCATATCACATGTCCCACAGACTGAAGAATTGAACGGAAAATGTGATTTTGCCTTCACTAAGGAAGAACATGGATTGGAGGCAACTGCCTTGTATGGCGTAACTGCCTAGGCCCCAAAATGCAGCTTTTGCCATTTCCATTTAAATCCCAGCCTCAGAAATACTGTACATTGTCCATGCCTTCTTCTTTTCTTTGTTGTTTTTCTGTTACCGGTAAAAATCTAAAGGCCCCTGCAGTCTTTAAACTGGAATTCTTAAATTACGGCCTTCCTCCATGGTGCTTTTGGAGAAAATGAATACATTTTTCCCTTACTCCTTTTCTTGTGATATTGCACTCACTCCTTTTGATGGATGTGTGCTTCAGAGGTCCTGCCTGCAGATGTTTGCATATGTACAGCACAAGCCTGTTCTTACTTAACTATCCATTTCTGTTTTCCTTGTGCTATCCTGTATTGCTCCGCAGGCTCGGTGAGCAGCAGGTTTGCTGCTGGCTAGCTTTTTGAGGTTTCTCTTATGCACAGTACTGTATTTGTCTCCTGGTTCTTTGATTTGTAATGTTTTGCCTTTGATTGCTGCAGAAGGTATAAACAAGCCTGTCAAAAGCCTTGTTTAGCGCGCACATTCTGTGGGGGTGGCTGGCAGCCTCAGACCCTAAAACAGATCTAGCAATGAACTGAATGGCTTAAAACCCTGGGAATTTAATTTGATCTTTCTTGTTGCATTAAATATTGGGACTGAATGAGAATTTCTCTAACAGAACAGAAGGTGAACATGTTGGTATGTGATAGTAATAGAAGGGTCCAGACCTGCTGTCATTGAGATGCTCTTCTGTAATCAGAGGCTGGGCTTGGCCGGGGGTAGTGGCTTGTCTGCTGTAAGTCACCATACCTGGGGAGGGGCGTGCTGCACCCTCTGATGTTACAGCATCCATGGGGGCGGTTGTTCTGAAACACTTCCCTGGATCCTGTTGTGGGATAGTCATTGTAGGAAAACCTAAAGCATTCCCTCATGGTTTTAGCATCTGTTTTATGCTGGCTTTGTGAAGGAAGAAAGAATGAGCTGCAAAATCACGCAGGGGTTCTTTTTTTCCCTCCTCTTTTTCATGTAGCACCATGCAGTTAGTAATATCATAGCTGGGGTTTTCAGTTGTGGTGGTGTGAAGGTAACAATGATTTGGCTTCAACGTGCCGCAACAGCTGCAGAATTCATTGGAGCTTAGAAGCCTGTGAGTTATAGCTGTGATGCCATTTACAGCTTTTATGGAAGAGCTCTTAAATTTGTGAAATGTGTTACTTTTTGAAGTGCATTATATTTGTAATTTGAATTCTCTAAAATCCTGTCTGAAGGAAAAAAAGAGCTTTGAAAATCCCCCTCTACCCTCTAAAAACACAGGGAATTCTTATCAGGCGGGGTATGAAGTCTTTTAAATTGAGTGATAGAACACATAGATGGATTTGTAAGTGCTAAAATGTCAATTAGTGCACTTAAAAGCTTAATGGTTGTCTTTGATGTACTTCTAATATCTCCAGTAAAGTTTGACTGTTGCCATTGATCAGGGAGTGGAGGAGGGGTAAGGGGATTGAATGCCAACCCAAACAGGTCTCATGGAGCTTGCGAGTGGCAGAGCAGCACTTTGGTGTTGCTCAGTCTGAAATTCTTGACTTGTTTGCTGGGTAATATTTGGGAAGTCAGATGTTTTTGATACTGACGAGTGAGCTTGGAAAGCCTGAGAGTGTAGGTGTCTACTGCTTATACAGCTTATCTTTGTGCAGAAAATGTACTGATATAACCACACTGACCTGAAAATACATGGAGAGTAGCTTTAGAGTCTCCTCAAACATGTCCTTAAATTGGCTTAGCAGCAAAGAGTACAGGTTTAGTTTATGTCTCCCAGCTTCAATGGATAATTCCCTCCCAGCTTTAAAGGATATTCTTCCTGTTGGGAACGTAAACAAGGGCAAAATGATTCTGATAGAAACCTCCCTTTTTGGGCAGTACATCAAACAAAATCAACATGTCTCACTTTTAGTGCAGTATCAGTGTGTCCATCCCAGAAGCCTGTGTCAGTTCAACTGATTTGGTTCCCCATCAGGCTCAGTAAATTTGATTCAGGCTCCAGTATCCTGAGGCTTCCCAGCAACAGGTTCAGCGTATTTGACTGCCATTACCCCTCCCTGGGTGAAAAGATTGACCAGATTTTTTTCTTTTAACCTATTTTTAAATCTGATGATTGCCTGAAATGCGGACATCCTGTAGACTGACATGAAAGTGGAAGAAATCAAGTTAAACATTTCTAAGCTAAGACAAGGGGCTCCTTGCATCACCCAGACCTGGGTAGGGTCACATTTATGCAAACTGGCAGGTCCATCACCGCACAAGTTATTTTGTGGGTAGAGTTTGCCACGCCCCAGCTTTGGCAGTGCCACACTCTTCACTGCTGGCCATGGTCCTCTTGCAGGGCTTTGGTAGTGTAGCTACTCAGGTAGGCTTGAGCTGCTACAGTGTCATCAAAGTGAGTCAGGTGAGGCAGAATTTCCTCTTTGGTTCCTTTAAACCAGTGAAACCCATTCATACTGGAAAGGTTTGAATGGGGGTGAGTACAGGGTCATCCAGCAGGGATATGGTGTCCTTCCCAGATTTTAAAGGGGACCTCCAGCCACAGCCTCAAGCCTAGAAGTCATCACGTCAGATCTTTTCCTATAGGAAAGGTTTCAGCATCCAGGTAACACAGTCCTATGAAGGAAAAGGTGTAAGCACTGACTTCCTGTTGTACATGTGAGGATAGATGCTAAACACATCAACAATTCCTCAGCTTCTCTAAAATATTTACACCACTGGGCAACCTTTCAGACACTGTGAGACAACCAAAAATTAGATCTCTTTAAATTCCCATCTAAATACTGAAGGCAAATTTATAACACACCAGTTTTATCTTTCTCTCTTCCCTACTACTTATACACTATTTTGGCATGCAAAAGTGGTTAGTATTTTTAAAGTTGAGGATCAGGCTTTCTGGTTGAGGGCAGAAAAGGGTCTTAATGTAATTAGCAATATACAGCAGGATTGGATTAGCCATACACATCTGTAGGTCTTATTAGCAGACATTTAAACTGCAGAAAATGCTTTTTATTGGACTGTATTAATATGACTGCATTCTGGAGCTCGAATACCTTTATAAAAATACAAACTGAATCAAAATTAAATTAATTAGAAAGAATATATTTGAATCTAATTATGTTGAGCTGCTGAATACTCTTTGCATACTGGGTTTTGTGTCTATCTGAAGTGTACTTGGTGGAGAGTTTTAATTAGAAGTGTAGACAGAGTAAGAATATTTGGAATACGAAATTTATAAATGGCAGTGATTTTCAGCTAGGAGTGTGGACATTTTTTGGAGCTTGCTACCTTTCTTGCTTCTCTTTTCCCTCTCTTCTTAAGCTACTTTTATGTGCAAATTAATACCAGATAGTGAAAAAGAAGAAATCCTGTTGTGGCTCTTGGTCTTCTGCAGCGTGATCAGAGTTGTCAGATCTGCAGCTGCAGGAGATTTTTCAACCTTTGTGTGTTTAATGGCTCATACTACTCTGTTCTTTGGCGGTGCCATTTAACCGTAAAAGTGCCGGGCTGTGGATGGCACGGGACATGTGGCTGCCTTGACTACTGTCTCAGATGTCGGACATGCCAAGACTCAAAGAGCTGATTTGGCAGCTGCCCAGCAGATTTTTATAAAGGCTCAGTTGGTGGCCAGAAACCCAGGCTGTCAGAGTTGTGTTATGCAATAAATTGTTTTTCAGCAGAAGTTTCTAATCCAATTTCAGCTGTTTTTTTTGTTGTTGTTGTTTTTTTTTTTNTCCTTACCATTTTTCTTTTTTTTTTTTTTTTTTTTTTTTTTTTTTTTTTTTTTTTTTTTTGTACTATGTAATCACACATAAATATACATTATTTCATGGTGTTTCAGAAAAGTGAAGACGTGTAGTGTAAACATCACCCACCAGGTTGGTTTGTTTGTTTTTCTTTTAAGAAAGATTTTAGACCAGGAAATAATGCTTAAATTTTTTGGTTTCTGCCTGGGAGGGATGTATTTGCATGCAGCCTACCTTTTCAAAGATCATTCAGTGTACGTTTTAGGTGACGTTCCCTTCATTTGAAGAGAGCAACAGGTAAGAACCCATTTATCTTCTCAGAGCTTTTGCTCCAACATAAATTGTCTACAAATGATGGTCAGACAGAAAATTGTACCTTGTCAGGCTGTGACCTACCTGAATCATTGCAGGCCCTGCCTCTGTAACAGATGCCCTGCCACCCCTTTATATTTCCCTTTCACTTCTCTAAAGTACATAATTCATTTTTTAAAAAGTGGGTAAGGTTCATCAGAACACAGTGAGATATTTGGGGCTCACAGTAGATT
The DNA here is from genome assembly GCA_013397295.1 of Polioptila caerulea. Taxonomy (NCBI): domain Eukaryota; kingdom Metazoa; phylum Chordata; class Aves; order Passeriformes; family Certhiidae; genus Polioptila; species Polioptila caerulea. The sequence continues at coordinate 578,795 of VYXF01009618.1, forward strand.
AGTTACATTACAACAAGACTGCTTTCATTTCCTGGATACAGTCTGTGATTCCCTCCCTTACCATGGTTGTCATGTTTATGTGCTGTGATGGGCTTGCATCCTTCCAGGTGTGAGTTGCCGTGCAAAGGGTCAATCCCACTTTTTTGTCTGCCCCAGCAGTAGTTACCATTTGGTCATGTGGTTAGGAATAAGGAAGCTGATCTGGATGAAGACAGTAATTTTTCTTGTCTTGGCATGAGATTTTCACACTTCTGATCAAACTGGTCAAATAGGCGTGTAAGGGCTAATGCTGGCATTGGCTTTGGAGCAGGTACATCCTCTGTGAATTAAGGTGGTTATCAAAACCACTCCCTCAGTCTGAATAATTACCTTACACCTCCACACCTCTTTCTACCAGCACCCTACCCCACCCTTCATTCATGTCAGGTCCCAAAGCTCACATGCTTTGAGTGCAAAATGCTTGTTTAGATTCCTAATCTGGCCTAAGAAAGCCATAGCTGTGGAGTCCGTGCTATCAGTGAGATGGTTCGAGTTTGAAGTTGTACTGCAAATTGATAAAGAAACTTCAGACATTTTTTTTTTTTGTTCATCCTGGTGGACCAATATGGGAAACAGTTGACAGCTTGTAAGCTTTCACTAGTTTCATACTGAGTAATAGTTTTTCTGGAGATGCATAAACATAATCGAGGCCTTTTAAGTTTATGTAAAAGAAACAATTAACACATTAACCAACTGTTTTTAAATATTTCATTATTAGGCTGAAGATAAATTTAGGAACTATTTTTTATGCCTCGCTTCTGGGAATGACTTGTATTTGGAGATTTTGACTGTAGCTCTTCTACCATAATGTATTTTTGCAAGAGCAGGTTGAAGCTCACTGGGCTTAAAAGTGCCTGAGGTCTTTAGTGACCCAAAAAACAGAGCGTTTCTCTCCCATGCTGCTCTTCAAAATTCATCTGAAAGGAGGAAATGCAGTCCCTGGTGCAGCAGAAGGCAGTGAAAGAGTGCAGACCCACAGGAGATTGCAGGGGATGAAAGCTGTGGGAGAAGTGCTAAAGCAGGAAGAAGAGAGATTTTTGTTTTCTTGCCCTGTTTCTTTGCCGTGATAATATTGGTTCTTCAAGTCAGGAGCTGTAATGTAACGTGAGTTCTTTGGGGGAGTTTTCTGGAATTACGAGGGGGACACGTAGCTATAATTGCCAGATAGACTTAAAATGCTAAAACAGAGCCATTAATAAAGGAAATTTCCCCTTTCTTCATGTTAGTTAGCACATTTTTAAAACATGACCTATTTTCCTAAACTAGACAGAACAGATTACATTTTCCAGAAGGCATGAGTCACTCCACTATAAAGTCTCCAAGCTGTATCAATCTTCATCAACTTAAGCCATTCATGAGGTTTTATTTTTTTCTCACTGAATATAAGCAGTTTGTTTTAAATGAGAAACTGCTACTTCCTCTCTGGATAGTTAAACTTGATTAGAAGGTTAAATATTAAATAAGTGTGAACTTTATTCTGAGAGAAGGCAGTGGAGGGACCTTGATAGTAAGCGAAAGACTACCAGGATATTACTGTGGGTATAGATGAGTATAACTAGTTTGCACCATGCTCTGCTTGGCTGTAAGAAGTCCAAGCAGCATGATAACTGCCAGAAGGAGCCAAAAATCTTTATTTCTGGAACTTCAGTTGATTATATTACAGTCCGGTTTCAAATTGTTACCCTGCAAGTTCAAACTTTTGCCAGGAGTTTGTGCCGAGAAGAGCTTCCACTCCCTGGTGGTGGAACCCCACTGGGTCCCGCCGATTACTCGGAGAGGGAGAGAGGTTACACCGGGGGGCCAGCAGTGGGGTTTCTCTCTGTGCTGTGCATTTGGGGTGGTGAGGAGGCTGATGGAACTTCGTGATACCATGGAGACCTCTGCTAAGGCAGCAGGGGAAGTACGTGTGTTGATACAGCAGGAAGACTTGGCAGTTTCTCGTGAGGTTCACTCTGTGCCATACACATACCCAGAAATTAGACTTTGTAAATGAGTAAGGTAATTGCTATTAAGTGCTAATCGCATGTAGCAGCAGTAACTCACCCAAGACTGCACGGAAGGATCTCTCTCAGCCTCTGAAGGTGGTTTCAACCACCTGGGTTTTCAACCAATTCATTTTTGGTCTGACTTTTAGAGAAAAACAGGTATAACTGTTTTCCATTGATAATATACAGCCAAGAGGCAAAAATCTGTTGCAAGTCTTGAATCTAGTAAACAAACATTTCCATTTCGGCCCTTTAGCTGAAAAGTAATTTGTATGATCTATGAAAATGTGTTGTCTGTTTTTCATGCAAAAGACATATTTTTTTATGTTGTTATAAACACAGTAAAAACCACCCTTTGAAATAGTTCTCCTTCAAAAATATCCTTGAGGAAAGGGTAGAAATTTGTGGTTTATTTTTCCTGTTGCTTCAAAATGACCTTCTTACATCTGCAGGAAAGACTCTCTGGGGGCTGTTGAACCATGAAAGCATATTTCATTTAAGGCATTGGGTGCCACAGTGATTTTATCCGAGTGCTGGATGCAGTGCTGGAAAAAGAAAAAAGAGGGAGTTTGTGTTTTGTTGTTTTGCTTTTTGCAACCTGGCATGAAGAATGAGGTCAAGAGATGCGTGCTTGGGAAAGACCCAAAGAGAGAGCTGGAAACACGCCAGCCACACTGAGTCATAACACACATGCTCATAAGTATCTTTGTACCTTACAAAGTCCTGACTTCTCAAATAAAACCATCACTGCTGTAAAAGTATTTACATAAAAATTAAGCAAATAGCATGGAGTGCTGCATGCATTCTCCCTTTTTCTAGCTTTGTTTTACCCTGTGAACTATGACTTCTGTTTGCTTAAGGCAAGGCTGGGCCAGGCTGAAGAATGCTGTATCTGAGATGGAGAAGCTTGAGTTATGCTTCTGCTGCTGCTGCCCAAGGAGCTCTGCAGCTCTCATGATTTCAGGCTGTCATTTCACCTGCCCAAGAGGTGGTGTGAAGCCTGCCCCTCGCTTCTGCTTCTTAAAAATTAGGATTTGAGCATAATTTTGGAAATAGGAAGGCTGTGTGCAGGCCACATGTGCACACCAGGCAGCTGGACTGCAGGGAACAAGCACCCAAGCTGTAGGTGAATGGTGAAAGGTGTAGGTGGTGCACGTTTTGATTTCTTTGCAAATCTATACACATTATGTATCAATGTGTATTAGATATATAATTATTGTTATATATTGATTAAACATGTATTACAGTAGCTGAAGTTCAGAATAAATGTACGATGTGTGGTTCCCTGAAATGGCATAACAAAGAAGGTGGCATGATTTTTTTCTTTTTTTTATTTTAATTCAAAGGAAATGATGCAGTTATGTTTGTTAATTCTGCCCCAGGGTTTCCCTGGTTGTTTGTGTCTGTTAGTTTTATTCTGAGTTTATAAGATAATCTTACTGTCATATTGGGAGGCCGAAATCATCTCACCTAACTTGCATAGTGAAGGTTGTGGGCTTGTGGTGATGAACCTGCTGTTTAAGATGTAATTCAGTCCTTTTTTGGGTCTGAGTCAATAATGGACAATCCATTAGTTCCCCATAAGTAGTTTCAATGGCTAATTACTTGCACAGTTGCAGAAATTGTTCTTTAATTCTGTCTTACATTTTTCCGAATCGCGTTCCAGCTGTTGGATGATATTATACCCCTCTCTGCCAGCCTTGAGAGCCATCTATTAACAAATCTCTGCTCCCTGTGGAAATATTTAAAGGCAGCAATTGAGTCATTCCCTTTGAGCTTGGGTTGGGGGGAGGGGGTGCTGNGGGGTGGTGTTGAGAAGTTACATAGATTAAATTCCTCAGGACTTTCACTTGACCATATTTCTAAGCGGTTCTGGGTGTGCGTATGTTTTGCTAAAGTGAGATAAGTTGGTGGTGGTGTGAGTGCAGAGCAGGCACACGAGCAGAGAGCACAGCAGCTCTCCCTCCGCTGGGCTGACGAGGCAGAGGCGATCTGACCCATGTAATTATGGTTAAATGTGTCGGGAGCTGGAGCTGCGGCTCAGCTGGGCTCTGAGTCAGCTGCTCTCCAGCATTCAGCTACTTTCGTGCCATAGGCTCCAGGGAAGATGTGCTTGGCGATTGTGAAACCTTTTGATGGCTCCTGAGGTATGGAGCCATGTGAATACAGGTGCTGGCAGCAGCTTAGCCCCTTATTTTGGTGACCTTGGAGAGCACACAGCATTGGAGAACTCGAGGACTTTTTTCCAAGCTGGTTGGTGTGTGCAGGGGAAGCCCACAGCAAAGTGGTGCAGCCTGGACACAACTGAGCTGGCGGGGGCTCTGGTGTGGAGAGGCTCTCCATGTGCATTTCTAGAGGGGTAGGTGAAGCCAATATGGTTCATCTAGAGTTTTACAGCACCAGGAATTGAGCGTGGTGTGAAGTTGCTTCAGGGGGTGCTGAGGTCTTAGCTCCCACCTTCTGGGCCCCATCTCTTCAATGGTGGCACTAATGCCCAGGCCACCCCCAGGCTGGTGGGACCATGTCCTGCATGTTGCTGGGGCCTCCGGCTGGCACCAGGGAGACACCTTGGCTGCCAGAAAATTGGGTATCAGATTGCACAACATCCTTTTGCGACCAACACATTGCCTGGGGAGAGGGAGACACAATGCCTGGGGAGAGGGAGATGACTCCAGGCGCTTCACAGGAGGGTGGACTAGACCAGAGGCTGCTGGCATTCAATAATGACCTTCTTCCCTTCCACAGGAGGGACTGTGGTGACCTCTTTCCCTTCCACAGGAGGGACTGTAGCCAGCTGGTGCCAGGGCACAGGTCCCTGCGCTCAGCAGATGCCAATTTCAAGACCAGTCCTGTCAGCAGGTTTCACCCTGTCTCTGTTGAAGCAGCGAATGCTGCCATGTGCTCCTTGCAGTGAGACGTTGTGACAGAGTGAATTTAATTTCATTCAAGTTGTTTTTTTTTTTTTTATTTCCTGGGTTTTTGCCAGGTTTAAAGGACCAGTGAGATTAGGAATGGATGGGTGTTTTTGTGCAGCTTCCAGTATGAATGCTGGTGAAGGGAGTGAGAGGTGTCCTCAGGCCTGTGTCCATAACATGGGCAGGAGGTGCTTATGACTGTTTCCTAACTGAGTCTGACTCCCTTAAGGATTCAAGTAGTTCCTGTGAAAACAGAAATGCATTATGTCCTGTTGGGCCCTTATTGGTGGGACTGTAAATGAAGGCATCCTTGGGCAAGCTTAGTTAAAATTGGGCTGCAGCCCTCTCATGTTTAGTGTTGCTTCTGGTTAGGGCCGAGGCTGCATTGGCAGCAAAATGGTAAGCCAGAGTTGTTTGTGTAAACCTTTGTTGACAAAATAACTGGATGTACTGCTCCTTTTAAAATGCTTGCTGAGAGATTTTTTTTTTTGTCTTTATTTGGTTGCTGTGGGTGTTGGGTTACAAAGTTTGATTTCTTGGCCCAGAGCTGCCTGTGCTCTGAAACTCTCTGGGCATAGCTCAGCCTTCTTCAAAGTGTAGTAGCTTGTCCCTCGTGCGAAATGCACATCCTGCTGCCAAAATGCTGACTGCTCTCACTGCACTCATTGTGTTGCTTTTTTTGTTGTTGGGGTTTTGTTTTTTGTTTTTTGTTTTTGTGTTCTGTTTTGTTTTTTAACCCCTGCCAAGTAATTTGTCCTAGAATTTTTTTTGGTGGGGAGGGTGAGGGGTGGAAATGTTTTTGATCTCTGAATACCAATATGTCACTAGAGGAACATAGAAAAAGCTATTGCTGGTCACCCTAAACTATGCTTAATTTTTTTGAGGTTGGCTGTGTCTGTCTTTTCTTTGGCACATGTATGGTCTAAACTCTCCTGCCTCCTGGCGGGGATTGCTAATGGGGCTTGTGGAGTTTACAGTGTGAGGTGACAGTGACTGTATGCTGTGGTACACTTACCACTTAAGGTCTTCCTAGAAATGTTAGTCTTTTGCTTTGGTAATGATGTAGCCCCTGAGGAACTGAAGGACAAAATGCTCATATAGTGAATTTCAAAGACCCCAAGACAATTATGGGGCTTCTGGAAATATGATGACTTACCTATGTCACTTATGTCTATATCAATTTACTGACTTGATTTATTTGAATACTTAAGGCTTTAGGGAAACACTTTTCCAAGGAGTTAATCTTTTAACTAAAGCGAGTACTAAATTTGACATAAGACTAGTATTCCTTTTGACAAAATAACATTTGTCTCCTAAAAATAAAGTAGAAAACATATGCCCCTTGAGCCAAATTCCACTTGGCTTTATGCTGAGATAAATTTAGAATAACTTCATTGTTACCAATATACAACTTCATTGTAACACTGCAATTAATGCAAATCACTAAACTGGAAAGAAAAATAACCTGAGCCAAGAGGCACAAAAAAAGGCCAAAATGGCAACAAGAGAAGTTGGTTCACCAAACTTGACACTTCAATTTCTGCAACATTCATTTCAGTGTTTTGTTGGGGTTTTTTTCCCTTCTCTTAATTACCTGGGAGAACACTTCCTGGCTGTGATAAATTTCTCCGTGAGGGATTCATTATAAGGATTTTTACAATTAAGTTTCACCTCCTGCCTGACACCTGGTACATGCCTACTGCTGTTTGCAGAATAAAGGATTAGAGGGACTAATGCTCTGATTTGATAATACTTGTGCTTCTGTTCTCTGTTAGAGCTGATCAGGTTGCATTTTCTCACATAGTTTGTTTTTTTTTTTCTGAATTAAATTAATCTGTGTAGCCTTAGGCTTTGGGGGTTTGTTCGGTTTTGTTCGGTTTTTTGTTTTGTTTCAGGTGCGTTCAACTGATGTCTCCTTTCTGTTTCCATCTCCTTTAGGATGACAGTGATGGGATTCCCTGGTCAGAGGAGCGGGTGGTGCGGAAGGTCCTTTATTTGTCACTGAAGGAGTTCAAGAATGCACAGAAGCGGCAGCACAGTGATGGCATTAGCGGGAGCCTCAAGGCAGTGAACGGTGAGACACCACTGTGGTACTGCCAGAAGGACCCAGTCCTTTTTCCATGCTGTAGCAGGGAGGGAGACCCATGTGCCATCCGGCATACAGCGTGGCCTTCTGATCTGCATAGATCAAGATCCACTTGTTTCTGGAGTGCTTGAAGTGCCTGGGTTGAAGAATCTGTATGTTTTGGTTTCTGGCTAGCTAATTTAGATGGGGATCAGGGGGCAGGTGGGAGGACAGGGATAGGCTGCCAACCCAGAGAAAAGGAGCCCTTCTAGTCAGTCTGCTTCCAGTTGTGCTGAGTATGTCAGCAGAGAAGGTAACCATTTAGAGGTGATTGGCCTCAGTTACCTTGGGGAAGTACACTTGGACAGAATTTACATGCTGTCACTTAGATGCAAGAAACTAGCTTACTAGCATTTGTCTCTGGAGTGATCCAAGTCCACCAGTGAAGTAGCATAGGATCTACATACAGAGTTAAAGGGCTGAGAGGACACAAGCACTGTGACATTGGACTCTGCTCGTTTAGTAGTTCACAGAGCAGTTGTTTAAAGGTATTCAAAGGAGATGCAGACAAGCTTAGATGACAGGAGCTTGAAAGGAATTGAATTTTATTTCTTTAATGCTCTTGCCAGTTATTATCTGTTGCTTCCCCTTCCCTTAAAGCTTGCTTTTAAAAACTGTGGTGTCCTGAGAGGTGAATATAAAGTGTGTCTCTTACAGATTCACTTAGACCCTTACTTGAAAAGGCATTGTCATGCTGGCTTGAGCCTTGAAAGTGATGACTAGCAGGATTCAGATTTCTGGGCAAGCTTACAGTTTTTCACTCACAAGAGCTTATTTGTTTCTTTATGGAGGTTTATGGCAGTTCCTTTTAGGCATGTGCATAACTATACACGTGCTAATGCATTAAAGCAGCAGCTGGGTGCTTGCTTGGTAGGTTATTCATATTTATATGTAGCTTGTGTTGTTGACATGGTGAGTCAGATTCCACTGGGTGTTATTGCCGACAAGGCAAAAATTCAGAGGAATGGCTGGATAACTACAGGCTGCATGACAGAGTCACTGTATTGCATGAGAAATTGCAAACTCCTTAATGTGATTAAAGAGGACTTCAGACTTCTGAGTTCAGCAATAATATCAAACACTGATCTGATGGGAAGGGGCATCTGGCTTTAGGAGCAAGCTATTTATAAGCATAGCGGTGTACACAAAACAGCATTGGCTTTTTTCCCTCCAACACCTCTGCATCATTGATCTTCTGTCAAACATAATTTCTCTTGGAAAGTTTCTTATTCCATTGTGGGGGTTTTGTTTAGTCAAAGGAATAAGTTTCTTATTCCATTGTGGGGGTTTTGTTTAGTCAAAGGAAAAAGTCTGAAGGCATGAAGCACAGTAATTGTGTGTTAGGAGGCTTTGATGATGTGCCAGGTTACGGGATGACTGAGGTTTTCATGGTGTCTATTTTCTCCAAAGGCAGCTTAGATAAAAAGTGTGTTGGCTGGGAATGCTGTGTCAGTGCAGGTACCAGACATGGAGTATGCCACTGGCTTCCCCTGGCAGCAGCAGAACTCACATCTTCAGAGCTTATCTCCTTCACAGTAATAGATGACCAGTTATTTGAGGGTTAGAGTTTTTTATTTGAGCCAGAATGATATTCCATGTTGCTCTTTCTATTTGCTAAATTATTTTTTAAAACTCCTTTCTTGGCACTGCTCTGTTTCAACATCACTGTCCATAAAGCACTTTTTTTTTAGCCATTGATATTGGGAAGAACGTTTCGTTATGCAGAAAAAAAATGAGTGAAAGGGAGGAGGATTGATACTGTGCAATGACATCAAGAAAATCAATTTGAACATGCAATTTGTTCATTACATTAAAAAAAATGTAGCCATGTATTTTCAGATCCATGTATCTCTAAGGACTGAGAAAAAAGCAGGTCATCCTGAGAAATTACTGAGCTATTTTGAATTCAGGGAAATGTGTAGTATTTTAAGGATGAGTCTTAGATCCCAGATTTCATACTTTTGGGAAGAAAAAATGTTACCTTGTATGTGTCCTTAATTCAATTTTCAGGCTACATCCATTGTTTTTTTTTTAATGTTGCTCCAAAGGATAGCATGTGCTTTAATATAGTTTAATGTGAGTCACCCATTTTTTATTCATTTATTTAAGAAACTGTTGAAAATTGAAAAAGACACCTTTCAGTACCTGGCAAATTTAGCCATTTTCAGAACTGGAAAGGAAGGGTGTGTAGAGGATTCAGGCTCTCTGAGCTCCCTGCTCTGTGCAGGAGTATGGATTGGTCTCGTGTGCTTCTAGGAGCTGTGGGGACTGCAAACAGCTGGGTAGCAGGATTTCATCTTGGTGCCTCTGTCTATAATGCAGAGAGACCTTTTCTGGTCTAGTTTCATAACTGCCATTCCTTAAATTTATTTATTCATAGACTTGCAATCTGTAATTTGTTTTAGTAGAAAGTATTTATTTGTAGCAACAGAGGAAGGTAAAAGATACACCAGGTCCTTGCAACTTGTGTCTTTAAGAAGTTTTTATGCATTTGGAGCCACTTTTGATAAGCATGCTGCAAAAGTTCTTTTGTCAGTGTTTGTGAAACTGCAGCTAAACTTGTATGAAAATGATTGTCAATTGTATTTCATCTAGTGAGTTCAGTAGTATCATTAATGATTTGGTAGCTGGAATAATGGTGCCTCTTTGATTGATAGTGTGAAAAGCAAATTAATTTTAAATGTGGAAGATTAACCCATTAACAGAAGTCTTTTCTGTATTAAAGCTTCTGCAAGCTCTGATGTGCTGGTGGTGACGCAGAGACAATTAACTTGTGTGCCTCTCTGAATAATAAAAATAAAATTAAAAATAAATAAAAATTAAAATTACTTTTGACAATTTTATGTATGATAATACCATAACTGTCTCTGTCTCACTATTAAATCTACTTGTTATCCTGAAAATAACCCTGCCATTTTCAGTTTTTCTGAAACCCTGTCACTTAAGTCGTTTGGATTAAAGAGAAAGGCAGGTGGGTATGTTTTGGTTGTTGTATCAGTGGTTATATTGCATGTATGTTTATGGTGACTCTGGATTGTTGCAGAATATAGAACAACACCCTACAGTATGCCTTTGTTTCCTACATGTTCTGCTTCAGCCCTTGGGAATATAAAATTTGAAGGAGGTGCTTGTGCTGGTTGTCAAGAAACTCTCTGCAGCCCTAAAAAGGATACTGGATCTCTGATTATGGAAACAAGGTCATGTGCTGGAAAAACCCAGAGGGACCTCTTTAGTGATTTTGATTACTGCTGGCTGTCATTTGTGTTAGGATTTTAAGAATAGGGATTGGTGTTCAGAATAGTGATACCAGTTTTCAGAGGTCCTCATCTAAAAGGAGAATGAAATCCTATGGGAAATTGTTTTCTTCTTGTGTAGTTTAAAATGTGAGATAGGGCTGTAAAAAAGGCAATGAAAGATGTGATAATGGCTTTCATTCTGCTGATGAGAGTTAATCCAATACCCTCAAAAGACTATATCATAAAGCAAACTTCTGTGACCTAAGATTTTAAGTTCTGTTTTTCAAAACTCATAGTAAAGAAATTTGTGGTGCAGAAGTGTACTTCTTGAGTGGAAAAAGTGACAAAGTTTCCTATTTGTTTAACGTGGTTTGTTAATCTACAGAGATGACAAACCAGATGTTAGAATTACTCAAGCAGATAGTTTGTTTTCACCAGCTATACTTTGTCCCAGAAAGGTGTCATGGCAGTTTTCAAACATGTCATCTAGGTTAAGCCCACAGCAGGCATAACCTGTTCGGGAAATCAAATGTTTGTGAGGGAATGCTTTGGTTCAAGGCAGAAGTTGAAGTCTTTTTCATTAAGTAAATAAAGAGATGAGAAAAAAAATATAATTTTGCTATTCTGAGAGATTTCGCCTTACGTTTAAGGTTGTTAAAGGAATTTACTTATTTTATGTATATCCTTTAAATGGAGTGGGAACCATGTCAGCATGTGGATGGGGAGGTAGTGGTTAAACCAATAAATCTCTGGTGCCCCTTTCTCCATCACAGAATCATTTTGGTTGGAAAAGACTTCCAGCCTTTGTCTGATCACTACCTTGTTAACTAGACCTTGTTAACTGCCTTGTTAACTAGACCACAGCAGTAACTCTGTCCAGTTGTTTCTTGAACACCTCCAGGGATGGGGACTGCACCACTTTGTACTGGTCTGCTTCTGCCCTCAGCCATTCCCAGACGAAAGTTCATGTGACTTTTGATGGAGTGTTGTTTTTTCCACAAATGATACTTCTCCACACTGAGAGGCAGGAGGCTCTGAGACAGTTCTTGGTGGGACTGTAGTGCCAGACCCAGTGGCAGCACCAACCTCTGATTCCTGGATCTAGCCATCCCTTGGCTTCCACACTGGCTGTTCAAGCCAGCTGGGGCAGGCAGCAGTGCAGTCTGAAAATGGCTCTTTTTGTCATTGATGCATGTGTTTTCAAATGTTTTCTGCTCACTGCTGGGGGTTTCTGTCCATGCTCCCCAGTGAGCCATGTTGAAAGGAAGGTGCCCAGTGATAGGATGACATGGGACTGTTTTCATCTGACTTCAGCTTGTTGGTGAAGCCTCTTTTCCCTGGCTGTGTAGATGGTACTCCAGGCGTTGCATGAAAATCGCAACAGATGTGGTAGAAATGCCTAAACACTGCTAAGCCGGGTGCTTCAGCTCAGTGCCATGTATTATCTGCCAAAAGCTAACTGAGAGGGGATGGCAGCAGCTGCCAGCTGGGCAGCCATGTCTTTCCTTAGACCATGTCTCTTCCCTTCTGACTCCTGCAGATGAAAACACGGCAGCCCTCGGGGAAGTGCTGTTGTTTCAGTGGTGCCTCTGTGTGCCCAGAGCGGTGTGGGTCTCCTTCCCTGGCTGGGTCACTACTCAGCCTTCAATTTTGAACAAGAAAGCAGCCCTCTTCATTCACTGTGATGGTTCAGATATACTGATAACTTCATCTCTCTTATTTCTGAAGGCTGCAATTAAGTACTGCAAGAAGGTTTTATGCTAACGTTTGTCTAGGGAGCTTTTCACTCCATCAGTGATGTGAGATTGCATTTGTTGACAGTGGGTAATGTCTGTCTGTCTCCTAAGCTTTAGCAGAAGATTGTAACTGTGCCAAGGACCCTTGTCTGTAAGTGGATTTTAAAAATGCATTTACAGAAATGCCTCTTTCAACTTTGCAGTATTTTCCCTTTACATTCAGAGTAAACAGCTTTTTTGGCTAGTTTTAAACTGTGATTAAATATAGATGTTTTCAACTAGAAGGTTCAGAAAATAAGCATTTGAGCAAATTTGTCATGGCATTCAACATCACTTTCACTTTGGTGCTTGCTGTCAAGTGAATTTAAAGATTAACAAATAAATAACAGGATGTTTGAGTTGGGCTTCATTGAAAATTTCCAAATCTCTTTCCCTTTCTTTGTTTTCTAGAATAGAATTAATTTTGAGTCTGTCAGGGACTTGCTTGTACATCGGCTGACACAGGTTCTTCTTCGTCTTTTCCATCATCACCATTTATAAAAAAATTTGCAGGCCAAATTATGCCCTCAGTGATGTCAGCTGAATTTGATTATGTCCATCCAAACTGTGCTCCTGTCTTAATAAAATTTCAGTGTTTGGCAAGACTGATAGAAAACCTTCTTTCACAGGACACCCATATTCCTTTTCCTCTCAAATTTCTTTAACCTGTGAAACAGAGAAATTGTGTAATTAATTTTCTTAAAACTGATTTCATGACCATCTAAAAAGAGCTTCTGTTGTTCCTGAGTGCATTTCTAGGCAAACAAATTCTAAAAATAATCTTGTCTCCTTGCATATCAATAATCATAGCTAATAGAAAGTGAAAATGGCAATGAAAAGGCTGCAGAGGCGTGTGCATTATCTGTAGCAGACTGAGTTATTGCAGGCCTGAAATAAATAAGGTGAGGAAAGGTGGGAAAGAGTTCAGCAGTGGCTGATGGGTCTGGCCCCCCTCCTTTCACCTTGTGCCTTGTGCTGGCTCTGCCATTTGTCTGCCCATGCAGTACAGCCAGACCAGAGTACTAATGTGGCAGAAAACTAGCCCAGAAAAAAAATTATTCAAAAAAAGAAGTCATTTTTTTCTAGTTTAATGAGCTACATACGTACATTAAGAGGTCACATGAGCACCATATGCTCATTTAGTGGAAAGTGGGGAGCAGAGTACCTTGACTTAAAGCTTAGAGGAAGAGGGTATCAGACTCCTCATCCCTTTTGATAGTAGCAAGCTGCTTGACTTGGCACATTCATCTTGTCTAACCACAGCCTTAGGATTGGCGCAGTCATCTTGTCTAACCACAACCTCAGATGCTAGAAGGGACAACAATTGCCAGGAATATGAGCAAAAAAAGATTCAGCTTAAAAGTTCATTGAAGAGTGGTTCACAAGTGTAGGTGTTAGGTTTATGTTTCTCTTAAAACAAAAATCAACCCATTGCCAGCTGGTCTAGGGAAGTGATTGTCCTACTCTACTCTGTGCTGCTGCAGCCTCAGCTCGAGTCCTGTGTGCAGCTTTGGATACCACAATATAAGAAGGATATGGAGTTGTTGGAGTCCAGAACAGGGCTACAAACATGGTGAAGGGCCTTGAAGGGAACTGTATGAGGAGCAGCTGAGGTCACTTGGTCTGTTCAGCCTGGAAAAGAGGAGACTGAGGGGAGATCTCATTGCAGTTACAACTTTCTCCTGAGGGGAAGAGCAGTGATGCTCTTTGCTGTGATGCTCAGTGACAGGATTCAAGGGAACAGCCTGAAGTTGTGTGGAAGGTTTAGGCTGAATATTTGAAAAAGGTTTTTGACCCACAGGAGTGGTGTGACTTTTGGAGATCATGCTTTGCAGGGCTGAGAGTTGGACTCGATGATCTTTGTGGATCCCTTTTAACTCAGGATATTCTATGATTCTATCAACCACCTGCAGCATCCCCAAACTCCCACAAACAAAGGCATCAAGAAAGCCCCATCCAAAACACAAAAAAACCCAAACTCACCACTTACTTAGTGGTGAAATTTGTTGCATTAACGCTCCATGATACAAAACTTGGCCTTAACACCAACAGAGAAACAAATTTTGTTTTCCTTGACTCAAGGTAATTCTGGATAGCTGCTACTTTTGAGTTTCTTTTCTGTATCAGTAGTCTGGAGAGCACCCTTGAGTGTGGACAGACAAACGGTTTCATTCTCTTTATCAGCTGTAGAATCTCTAGTCTAAATTTGCACCATGGCATCTTTTTGGCTGTATTTACAAACAAAACAGTGATGGTGGTTTTACATCACAGGATTGCCAGCTTTGTCAAAAATTGTGCCTTTTGTCAATCCTAGTTTGCCTGTTTTAGAAATAAGAGTAAGACATACCACTAAATCTGTAATTAAAATAGCATACTCCATTTTATTAAGAAAATAGGAATGTAATGGGAAATAAAATGAGTATTACAAGTAAGTGCAACGAGAAGTTTCACTCATGCACACAGCCTGTGTAATGCAGTTTACTGTAGTCAATCCTAGGGAACTGGATTTTCTGAAACTGTCTCTACTTGCCTTTGAATAAGGCCTTTGGTAATTATTTTTACACTACAGCTTTGAGCTTTTAGTGCAAGACGACATTTGTGGAGTGCTTTCAGAGTATTAGAAAGAATAAGTTTTCAGCCTTCAAGGGGCTGTCTTGTGTCCTAGAATCTCCACAGCAGTTTTTATTTGACGTGGGGTGTTTTTGAAATTACTTCCTGTTGTAAAGAGTTTGAGAACTATTTGCTCCAGCAGGACATTTCTAAGGCCATTAGGCTGTATTTAATTGGAGCAGGTGTCATGTGTGCTGTAAGCCTTATTGTGTCAACCCTGGCAGTAAAGTGGTTTTAGAAGAAAAAGAGATTCTGTAACTGCTGATGGGCACAGTAGCCAATTCAGCGAGTTGCCTGACACAGCTGCCAATGTACCACACTCTTCACCTCAAATGCCCTGTGTCACCTATGTCCAGAGGCCTTGACTTGTTGAGAATATGGAATGCCAATCAAAATGGGTTTGGGGACCCTTGGAGTCATGTGGAATATACTGAAAGTACTGAAAGATTGGTGTCAGGTTATTTTAAGTGTCATTGATCCACATCTGAATGAAGAACTTCTGATGTGAAAAACAAGATCATCAGTCACCTTTTTAGAGCAATGAAACTTCAGGAATTAGTCTCATTCCTTTCATGGCTCATAACAGCCTGGGAGATTGGTTTGTGCTCTGAGTGCATGCCTCCACGTTTCAGTGTGGTTTCATTTGGATCTTTTTGATTTAAAATCTGCAAGAAACCATTCTGAAATAACTGCTCTGTTTAGGTAACTGATGATGATGAGAGGCTCATCACATAGCAGATACGTTCCAGAGCTTGTGGGTGAATGTCTTCCAAAAAATAAATATAGCCTAGTACGTATACTGTTAAGTCATAGCAAATTGCTTTTCATAGTAATAAATGTGCCTGCATTTTTAAATCTTTGTGTGTTTGTGTGTGTCTGACTAGCACAGATTTATTACAAGCAGTTACAGTGATGTTGTATTCAGAATTAGTTGAATACATATTTTCAATAACCTGCCTTCGATGCCCTTTGTTTACCAATTTAAATGAATTTAATACTAGGGGCGTCATTGGTCGAATCAAAGGTATAGATACAGAAGCCTTGGACTTAGGGCAACGAGGGATAACAGTGACAAGCTGAACTCCTAAGTGTTTTTTCTGGTGTATCTGAAGGAATTTCTGAGAGCTAAAGACGGCTGAATTTCCACCCTTATCCATCCTGTTTTCTCCCCTTACGAGACTGTTAGTGAGCATTGCAATCACAGTCAGGACCGTGTGATGTTTCAGATCTGTCCACTAAGAGGCTAACTCATTCCAGATAAGCCCTGAACAGACAACATTCATTTTTTACTTAGCTCAGAATTTCCTGTGCTTTGTTCTGCATCTGTCTGTGAAAGACTGCATTATCTTTGAAAGCCTTCATCTTGTTTTCTTTATTCAAGCTATATGCTAAAATGGAAAAAAGGGGAGAGCTGGAAGAAGCCCAGCTGTAGCAATCTGCCAAAGATCCCACAGAGGGATGGAGCTGGCAAACTCCTGAAACCTCATCAGCTGACCTCTGGTTCAGTTTGGGAAGCCAGGAGATAAGCCACTTTTCCTGCTAAAGGTTTGGCAGCCTCAGCCAGCCATTCCGAGTAATGCCTAAAGACCGCACCAGTATTTAATTGCATTTTTTCTCCTCCTTCTTTCATCCCTCACTCAGCTTCAGTAGTGGTTGATTTTAAAAATATTTCAGTTCAGCCTCTTCTTAGTCTTTGTGTGTGTGTGCATGTGTGTAAACAGACATGTTAGAGCTAAATTGCATCTTGATGTGCTCTCTTCCAACCAGGTTGTCTCAAAAGCAGGTTCTTCCTAAAATAACTCCCTCAGACAGCGGTTGTTGTCTCTGGTGTGGTGAAACGTGAAAGTGATCATGGTCAACTGTTTTTAAAAGATGCTCTGCAAGCACCCAAGTTTTTTTAAGTTACACCTCCTGTGTATGTGGATGGATTGAAAGAAGCTTAAAAGCGATGAAAATAGCACAGAAGGAGTACAGTTTTTTCGTTTCTTCACAACGTGGGAAATATCTTTCTGTTCAGGATGGAAATGCTTTCACAGTGTTAGCAAGAGGGTGCAGTTATAGAAGTGTGGCCTATTCATATCTATATATTTTCTTATTGAGGAAAGGCATCTGGGTTGTGCTGCCACATGCACATACAGGTGTATCGGATGGAGAGGGCTGAAGAGGAATTTCATCCCCTTTTGTTTTTTCCTGACCCCTGCTCCTGGGCTGGGATATTGAGATCTTGTTTCAGAGCCTCAGGCTCTCTCTCAGTCTGTGGCTCCATATGCCAGAAGGAAGCGATAAGATTGCACGGAGCCACAAACCTGAGGCTTGGAACAAGAGTGGGCTGGGGCTGGGGAGAGACATATTCCTATTACACAGTCTGCTTGCAGGACTTAATTTCTCTTCCCTTCTCTTGGTTCCTGTGGTCTGTCTCTCTGGAAACATGCTGTTTTCTCTTCCAAGGAGAAGACACCTAATTTTTCTCTTAAATGTGACAATCTATTTGACAGGGCAGTAAGCAAATAACTCTGTTTTGTGAAGATAATAAAATCTGGTGCTTTCTGGAGTAGTTGTTCTGCCTCTTTGCATCTGGGGAGGTCAGTAGCAATTACCTTCAGGTGGAAGTCATGAATAAGAGATAGAAGTAACAGGAATGTGGCTTGAATTCCAAATCTTCTTGAAACATGTGTTTTTGCTGCTCTTCTCCCCCTCCCCAAAATCAATTGAAGATGGCCTTTTGTGCAACAATGAGGTCTGTGGTTAGGGACTAGTTGTCAAGTTTTATTTAGATGGAAACCTGTCCCAGAAGTGTTACCTCATCTCATTGTCCTGCAGGGATGAACTTCAAATGACAGTTTACATTTGCCTGGAACTGACCTTCTCTAATTGAAATGAACAAGGCTGTCTTATCTGAGTAGATAAACACAGCCCATTTGCAATTGTAGATTTAAATGCACTCTTTCATAGATTACCTTGGAAAAGTATGGCGCTGCCCTTGAATATTTAAAGTCTCATTAACAGGAGACCAGCGTTGAAGAGTAAATGTTCTTTGTGAAAAAGAGGTTTTTGAGCTGCAAGCTGATGCTGATCTCGGCTAGGCTGGAGGAAGACTGGTACAAAGTCTCCTTTATGCCAGCATGGAAGGCGCTCCAATAAAACTGGCATACAAAGTCATGAAGGTTGATTAACATCCCCAGCATTACACAGGGTTATATACAAGTACTCTGCTCATAAAGTAGAATAAATGGGCCGTTAGTTAAGGCATTGCTTAGCACAGAAAACCACCTTTCTTTCTGCTGTGGATCTAGGCTTCTGCCATTAACAGCCTGGAAAGCAGACTTTTTAGAAATAGTTGACTGATTAGAAAAATGAGTTTAAAATACTTAATGCAAACTTGAATATTGGGGTTTATGGGGAAAGTTTTGCAGACTTTCAGTTTCTTTGGCATAGCTGGATATCGAGATGGTGCTGTATTGCCATCTGGCTGGATCAAAATTATAACTGCTCAGTAATTTTCTTTTTAAAGCCTCTCAAATCATTTTGGACTCAGTGGGAATAGTCTCGTGAAAACTAGATTTGCAGAGAAACTTAGAAAGGGGTAGACTCTTGTGAGAAAGAGTCTTCTCTTCAGTCTGTGCTTACCTACTTCTGAGAGAGATTCTGCTGGGATAGACAAAGGGCTCAGAAATTTTTAGATGTTTTAGGAAAATAACTTTCAGGGGATTTTTTTTGGCTGATATCCCTCCTGACCTTTGTTATCTAGCTAGTTCTTCAGGCAGCAATAATGAGAATAGACTGAGGGCGATGGTGTTTTCCATGCTGTTTCCCTTTACTCAGGCTGAAAGCAATGGAAAAGTACTGGTATGGTGTCCTGTACTGGTTTGGTGTCCTCTTGTCACAAGAAGTTTTCAGTTCCCCAAAGTGCTAAGGACAATAACAGGAATCTCACTGAGCTTTTGCTTGGTGTGTCTGTTTGCTCTAAAGTTGAATGCTGTTCTGCAGCTCGAAGGAGGAAGTTCTCAGCCCCAAGGTTTGGGAGCAGGTGGTAGTGGCAATTTCAGCAGGATTTGGGGAATTCTTGCGGTGTGAGGAGGGGGAAGGTGCCCTCTGTAGGGGGCAGGTTTTGTCCTCATGTGGTCTCTTAAGAGCAGAGGATTATTTGGAGCGTAGGTTGCACTACTTACACAGGTCCTGCTCTAAAACCAGGTGGAGACATGTCAAATGAAAATACGGCTTCAGCAGAATTAATTTGCTAGGGTGTAAGAAACTTCTGTTTCAAAAACGCACACATTTCTCTCAGTCCACACACCCCCCCCNGGTACTGTTTTGAGGAAAAACTGGGGTTTGGCCCTTCTGATTGATGCCTCAACACAGAGCTCATCTGAGAACTTAAGGAAATATAGTGTCTTAGTCAGAAACTACAGTGAAGAACAAGAGGAAAGCTGCTGGAACCTCATGGATTGCAAGAGTTTCCCACAGCATACATTTTGCCTCTCCAAATTCACTAAAGTACAGTTGATGTTGAAGTCTACACAGGTTGCAGTTTTGCAGTACTCACTAACCAGCTTTGTGCAGCGCGTGTTGATGTGCACATTTATGCCATCTCTGAAAACAGAGCATCCCAAACCTGCGCTGGTCCCTGAAACACTGATGACTGGCTTCCTTCAGAATTGCAGACAAACTCTTCCTGGTCCAAATCTAGCAGTGTCTGCTGCCGGTGCCTGTTGAGAGATACTCCTATTTATATCCCTTGCTCTCCGTGAAATGTAGGTCAGGATTTTTAGCTTATGATTGCTCATAGGACAAATAATTTTTAGATACCTCTGTGTTAATACTGGACAATTAGGAGTTCTCCCTCTCTGTTTATCTCAGCTCTTCATCTTGTTGACAAGCTTTTTCCTGTCTTTTAATTGGAAGGAAGAAAAGGTGTTTTGCTGTTTCTCAGTGTTCTTTTCCTCTATAGCTACTTGTGTTTTTTATCCTGTCTTTGTCCTCTTATATTCTGGGCTCCCTTTGAAGTGTGAGGGTCTGTTCCTGTGCCACACAGTGCCGTGCCATGCTGGCAACTCCAGGCTGCTTGCTGCAGCCTCAGTGTTACAGCCATGGAGACTTCTTTTTTTCCTTTCCCCTACCCCAACTCCTGGGCCATCCAGCCTAATCTGAGAACAGATTTGCCTTAGTATTTGGAGAAAAGATCTATAATAAGCACTGGGGACATGCTGGTAAAAAGCATCAGCATGGTATACCAGCTCTGTTGGAGTACTGACTGTACATTAATTCTCTAACTTATAATTAGTTATATTAAATTCCAATTTTCTGAAAGGAACCATTATCAAATAACACTCTGTTTGAAATCTCAAAGAAACATAAGGAATGAAAGCTTAGTCCTCTTATGCTTTCATCTTTCAGAAGCAATCCCTATCTCAACATCTTGACCTACATTTTCTTTTTACCCTCTCCAAGAAACATTGTGTGGATTTAATGTCTCAGAAGGGAGGTAAGGTTTTTTTTTTAACGCGTGTGTATGTGTTGACATATAAAGTTTGGGGAAAACAATGAGGCCTTCATGTCCCTGATGATTTTTTTTTTAAAGACTTGAAAGTGTTTTCCATAGTATCTCTGAGGCAGATTTTAGATTCAGAAAGCAATTAAATGTAAAAAGTCCAACCTATTCTTTTATGGTCCACTTACATAAATCTTGCTTCTGCCAAAGCCTTTCCTGATTTTACATGGCAGTAGAAAAAAAAAATTTGGGCTTTCATTCCTTCTTGCATCTTACTCTCCCTTTTGCATCTAGTTGTGCATTTTCTTTTTATGATTAAACAGGATTTTAAAAATGTTTGTTTGTTTGTTTGTTTGTTTTGTGGGGGGATGGAATGTTTGAAATGCTGGGTTTGTTCCCATTGATTCTTGCCCTTACTAGGTAGCTGTTTGGTGTTGCTAATAAACAGTTCTATGCGTGAGTTAGGCTTTAACCTGGGTGGCCTGAACATGCCAGAAGCAAAGGCTGTCAGTGCTGCCTTCCCATTAGATTGGTCCATCATTCCCTGTTCAAAAGGTATTTCCAATACTCACAGTGCTCGACCATCCTCTCTGCTTCATCCCACCACATGGAATTATGCTCTATCTTCTCCAGTTGCAGGATGAATGTTGCTATAGATTTGCCCCATGTGGAAACAAGGGAGAATTCTTCTGCCTCTTGTTCAGTGGGTTTTTTTTATTTTTTGTGGGGGGCTGGTGTGTGTGTGTGCCTGTTATCACTCTGAACACATACAGTGCTAACTGCTTGCTAAACATTAACACTATTTAATAGTCCTTGCAGCTTGAGAAACGTTGTAGGGTGGGAATGTTCTAACTCCAGGAAGACTTTGTTTGAACTGTGTCAGTTTAATATGTCTCCCTAGCTTTTTATTCACAAGGTGCTGTGAATGTACAGAGGGATTCCACTTGTCTTTTTTTTCCTCCTCCAATGTTGTCACATCTCATTGAAATAGAATTAGGCAGTGTTTTGACTATCAATAATGCACTTTTGGCCTTAGATCAAGGATTTTATTTTTTCTATAGTGATACAATGGTGAACTTCATCATACTCACAGCCTCTTGGGTATATTTTGAAAGCTCATTTACCTCTTTATCATATATTTCTATGCTGTTCCATTGCATGTACCTCCCACCCCCTCACTTCCATTTCTCTGATGCTGTACTTAAAACAAGAAATATGCTAATGGGTGCTAGCCTTCAATTACACCAATGCATGAAAGGAACATTCTGTGTAATGAGTTCTTGGCTGGGGAGGAGGAAACAGTATTCTTTAAAAATTGCAAGACAGTACTTTGTCTCCTTTGCTTATTTGGAAAGATAAAATCATTAAATGCATATCAGTGTATAGTCTTGACTATATAAGTGTGTGTTGATGGTTGTCCCAAGGTTTCTATTAAGCCAGGAAGCAGCTAATGCTATTTCACTTCCTCTTCTGATGCCCTGAAACATGAGCAAAAAAAGCTGTTTAATAGCAGCAGAACGTTTCATGGTGGTGGAATTTAACTCCTCTGGGGGCTGGTGTGTCGGGAAGTCTCCTTAACATTTCAGAAGCCTTCTCTCCAGCATCAGGTTTTCAAGTGGCTGCCCCCCTACCCCAGCTCTCATCTCTTCCCCGCTGTGGTTTGCCTGTAGAGCTCACAAAAGGGAGGTGAAAGTAAGGTTAAGCTGCTGGTCTCAAGAGCTGGAAATAGAGATGGAAATTGCTTGGCTTGTGAAGAGCCTTTCCTTAAAGGCTGTTACAGCACTGACATTTCCTGTGCCGATGCTTCAGAGATCTGCGTTAGTGCTGGCCAGAATCATTTGTCCCCACAAGTGGAACGGGAGCGGTCTCCACGTACAGTCCGTCGGGTGCCGGAGTTGGCCGTATCCGGTGCCTTTAATGTCGCGTCACGCTCGCTTGGGCCTGCGCACCATTTCTGCACTGAGATCCTCGGAGCTCAGCCGTCGGATCAGGATCCTTCTGCTTTATCCCCTCACCTGCTCTCCAGTCGCTTCAATGCTGGAAATGGTCTGGGAGGGGAGGGATTTCTCCTCAGTGTCTTCCAGCTACAGATTTATTTCCTGGCGTGTACTTTTCCATTGCACGTTCCCAGGCAGGTAGGCGGCTGCGGTGCATCAGAGGGACACCCGCCAACCTGTGCCGCGGCTGTCAGCGTCACATAGGAATGGGCTGGAATCCTTACCTTAGGCAAGGGCTCAGTGCTCAAATAGAGGTGAAATGTCCTCGCTGCTGTGCGCGCCTGTGGCAGGCCAATTCCTTAATTTGCATCAGGCTTTCATATTGCACTTGTACCTTCAGTTTGCTGCAGTTGGTCACAATGTTTTACTGTCACAAGCCTCCTCTCCTCTGACAGTAACTCTGCAAACAGATTACAGGGGGCTGAGTGCAACAGCAGAGCAGTTCTTCATCCCGAGCATGGAGTGTACTCCTCTGACCCTTACTTTTAAAATGTGAGGAAATACTACTCACTTGCCTGCACCTACAGGGGAAAAAAAAAAAAAAAAAAGGAAAAAAAATTCCCTTCCCCTGAGAAGGGAAAAATACACATATGCAACAGATTTCACAGTAAGACAGGTGGATTTTTTTTAATTTGTATTTTTTTTTAAGCGTCCATGTCCTGCAAATATGGTTGAAATAGGTTTGCTTACTGTATGGTAAAAAAAACCCCAAACTTTCTATTACCACATTGCTGTTTCATGTGTTAGACCATGTCAAATGTTTTAAAGATTATATTTCTATAATCAATTTAGCAAGCTAGATGAGAATCCAGTGACAAGGAGGAAGGCATCCTAAAAGATCAGAGGCTGAGTTTTGGGAGCTTTCCAGGTAGTTGAATTTTCATGTCGCTTTATGATACCTTGTAGATACGTTCTATGAAGGAAAGGAAATAAATGCTGGGTAGATGGTACCAACGGGAAGAGTTCTCCCCCAGGAAAAGCAGCTCTGGTTTTCCCCTGAAGAGAGTTCCTTTTCCCTGTTAGCAGCGAGGCACCATGGATGACATTTAGGGTTACAGACAAAAGCCTTTGAAACCAACGGCTTAAAAAAAAAAGTGTTTGAGAATTGCTCAGGCAGCTCTCTCCCCTCCCTCTTTCTGGGATGTCCAGGACCTTATGCTGTCCTGGTTGTCAGGTCCGTGTTAAGGCTCTGAACAGACATGTGAGCACTCAGGCTGGCAGGGAATTTAAAATCTGGCTGCAGGCAGTGCTGATGCATCCCTGGCGAAGCATCCCTGGCGTTGCGGGAGGCAGCCTACCTCCCTGCCTGCAATCCAACCAGACTGCCCTGCCTCCTGCACTAGGGGAGGGATGTCTGGCATGTTGCTGAAGAGGCTGGGGTGTTATGTTAGAAGTGTCTGTGACCTATTTTTTTTTTTTAAGTCAGTGGATATTCATAATTCAAGTGCTTAGTAGAATAAGGTGACATGCCAGAGGAAAAAAAAATTCTTTGTCAGCAAAAGAGATTGACAGCTTGACTCTTGGAGCTGACTGATGGATGATCTCAGAGTTAGGGAGGGCACGTTCACTAAAAAGTTATTGAAAATGTGGAGCAAAAGTAATTAAAGTGGTTTAATTCAAATATCTGTCATATGTAACTTGAGTTCATGTAACATATCCAGCATTTAACTCAATTAATTTTTCCTAGGACAGGATGAGGACTTCTCCTGTCCTTTTCTTTGACTGAAAGTTCAGAGCACCTCCAGTGAAGGGGGAGGGCTGAATCCATGCTCGGAACTGCTGGCTGCATGGGACAGTCACTGTCCCTGCATCGACAGGCTGTGCCTCTTGCAGCAAACAGCATCCTCATTGCTCGTGTCACATTGGGGGAAAAAGAATCTCTGTCTATCTGGAGGGCTGCCCATGCTTCTGGCAAAAGTCATGAAAGGCAAATCCTCAATGACATGCATTAAAATATCAAATGGGACTATGCAATTAGAAATATGTCATTCAACGTTTGCTTTTCACAGCTTTTGTCACAGAGGCGCAGAATTAGAGACAATTAGGTAGAGGATAACTCTCAATTAAAGAAAAAAAAAAGAAAAGAGGTTATCTCTCAAAAGGGCTCTCTGGCAGTTCCCTTTTCCCCATCCTTCTTCTTAGAGCACACTGCTGTGCTGAAGCCCTCCTACTCTTTCAGCATCTGCTGTTTTGCTTACTTTTGAGGTGTGTGTAGAAGCCGAGCCATACATTTATGTCTCTGATAATTATATTTTATTTGGTTTACTTGAGAAAGAAGTAACTCAGGCTCTCTGTTCCTGCTGCTTGCCATTTGCAAATGGAGGAGGGCTGTCCCAGTCCATCAGAGTGTGGATGTTATGTAAGAGCCATGCTGTATTCTTAGCTCCTGCTGCCAGCTCTGCAGGCTTCTCCAAAGTCTGCAGCAGAGGGGTGGCCTGACCCCTGCCTGCTGCTGCTTTCTCAGGGAAGGTGCTGGCTGTCCCGGACACCAGTTCCAGAAAAGGGCTTTTCTTCTTCTCCATCAACCCAGATCGTAAGCCTGGCCTGTATGTGTGATCCCTCACCACAGATCACTGAGAACTGTGCTTCATTAGAGGAAAAGCACGTAGCAAGTGTTCATCAAGATGCTGTTTTGCTGTTGTTCCCAGTTTCATGCAGATATGCAGTTTTCAAATTACACAATCCGTAAGGATTTCCTAGAAATCCTAACAAATATAGCCAAGCCTTGCTAAGCCTCTGTGTTTTAGCAGCACATTTCTTCCTTTTCAGGCTCACTAGTATTCATTGTTACGAAGACATTGCGTGCCTTTTTATTTCCCTTGTTGTTTTATTTGCACATTCATACGTTGTATTTTCTTCCAATTAGCAGGCTCTTCCTTGCTCCACTGTGTTTGCCTTCACCTTCTTTCTTCCTCCTTCTGTTATACTCTGTGGAGACACAATTGCTAATTTTTACTTTCTAGTGTAGAATAGCTGTTGTCTAGAGACATGCTCTTGGCATAGCTTTCTTTCTCATGTTACTTAAAATACCAGAATGTCTTTTTTTAATTTTCTTTTTCATCTTTATTAATCTGTCTAGTCCCTAGGCGCTGAGGTATGGATATTTTTGAAGTGTGGATTTATTGTTCCTTTGTCCATCCATACCTAGTGGAAGCTTTACTCTGAAACAGGATGAGTCTAAAGGCATAGCCTTGTGATGCTGAGGGAGGGGGAAATGGCTGAAAAATGGGACTGCTGTGGTATATTAGAGTTGAGCTAGCTCTGTTAAAGTGCTTCAGGAGGGGGAGGAATTGCCCTCACCTGTTGACATAAGTGTGACAAAGACCTGAAATAGTGATTAGCTTGCTTTACAATTCTTATTTAATAGTGTAATCCATGTTGTTTCCCTCACATGAGAGGTATTTGTAAAGGACAAATAAAAATACTTTGGAAACACAGGCAGTAACTTTTCTCTAAATACCTCTTAAATGGATAAAACAAAACAAAAAAGGTAGAAAGAACAAAAAGAAGAACAAAACATTTTAAGGTGAAATTATTTCTTTTATAGGTATATTGAAGGTTTTCTTTACTATCTCCCATGGGGCATCACCCCACTGGTTTTCCATTCAGCTGTAAAATTCCCCAGGAAAGGCAGGATAAACAAGACATGATGGTTTTGGCATAAAAACCAAAAAAGAATTTATTTGTACCTTACTGATAATTTTGTTAATACCTGAGAACTTAGACCTTTCTCCCTCTCAGTAGTTATGCTGATATTTCAGTTGCTGATACCCTTGAACTAAATGGAGGTAAATGATATTTTTGTGGACCTGCTTGTGTCTGTAATTGCTAATAAAATGCATGTTTGCCTCCAGCTTGCTTATGAGAGAAAGTGTCTTACAGGACAGATGCAAATCTAAGGGCTTTATTCCAGAAATAAAGCCACTCTGTCCAACACCAAAATCTCACGCCACTGAGGGATGTCAATAACACCAACCCTGTGTCTCATGTCATGGGTACTGTCTGTACCCCTCCCTGTGTTTCACTGTGGAAGCTGAACTCACTGCCTTTATTTTACCCTTGGGTGAGCTGAGGTGTCTCGAGAGGACGTGGCCTCTCCAGGGGCACCTGCTTGGCAATAGCTGCATCTGGACAGAGTCCAGGTCCCTGCATCCTAACTGAGCTCTCTTCCTGGTGCTGGTGTTCCTGTTTCTCTGCTGAAGGCTTCATGCCTTCTCCGAGCGCATCTCTGAATATCAAAGGTCTGTAGCTTGCATTTGCAGTCCTCTTGTTCCTCTGAGGCTTTCTGACTGCGGTCAAAGGAGGCTGTGGGACTGAGATAGATTCGAGTTGTGTGCATCAAATAGTTTGATTCCTTGACAAAGTACAGGAAGAGTACACGATGTTTGTTTCCCTGGTGCTAAAAGGGAGTGTTTATGGTACCATAAAATTGACTGTGTTTGTTTGGCAAAACTTAATGGTCTTTACACAGCCTGGTACCAACTTACCAGAAATGCTCCTGTTCTTCCCTTATCATACAGCTCCAGGGGCAATTGGTAGGAGCTGAAAAGCACAATGGTACAGTATAACACACAATGAGCAGCTGGTAGGGTGGTGATCATCAAGTGTCTTTCCTCCCTTCTGTTCTGTTTCATTCAGGATGGCTCTGGCTTGTGGATTTGGGGACAATTGTTCCTTAGGTTTCCTTTCCCCCAGCCTCTCCTCTGTAAAATTAAGAAAAATATTGGAAAAATTTAAGTGTAGCCAGTTGTGATTTTAAGGTATGACTTACTTGTCTGCATTTGTAGAGGAAGGGGATTTAAGAGAGATGAGTTTGTTCCCTTAGCTTTTTTTTGGGTCAGCGTTACTGCTGCTATCTCCTTCACCCGTCAATGAACACCTACCTCACTGCTCAACCTGTTTGGAACTCTTGTTCCCTCCCTCATCCAGGTCACACCATCATGGAGCCCAGGCTATGGCCTCCATTCTGCCTTATGAAGTATAAAGTGCCAGAAGAGATCATGTTTACTTGAAGGAATGAGAGGTTCAGAGTTTTCATTGTGTCCTTAAAAGTAGATAAATGTCTTTACTCAGAGAGGTGTCTCTCTTTGAATAATGAAAAAAAAAAAATCCCAAACTTAAACTAACAGAAGTATGGACAAACGTTAGGTGAGATTTTTCTCTATTTATACAGTGCAGACATTGGCAGGTGTTTTTTGGGTGCTTTATTGGTTTATTTTGTTTTAATTTTCTTTCAGATGCATATTTTATAAATCAAACTGAGCTTGGAGCATGTCATATGGCCTGGGGCAGTTTCCTGGCAGAATTAAATTAAGTTCATTTTTGACTGTTGTGTTCCTGTTTCTATGAGTTCCATTCCACCTCAGCCTCAATCCAAACTCCCCCAGATGAAAACAAAACACCCTAGAAAGTGTTGTGCTAAAACAACAGAAAAGTTAATTTCAATTAACACTGCTAGTGAATAATGGACTAATATGCAGGACACAAAGTCACAAAATGTCTTTGGTTGCTTAATAGTGGTTTTGAATGGAGCTGTAATGGGAGTAAGGAGCTTCTTTCAACCTGTAATATTTAATCAGTTCTCTTTGGTGATCTGGTCTTTTGACAGGCTGACAAACACATCTTGTGCTGTAATGTCATTCATGCTTGGCTTCCATAGTAATGATGTATATCTACATATAAAAGCACTCTTCTAGTCAGTTATGAAGACTGTACAAGCTATTTGCTAACAGTCTTTGGCATAATGGTACTGCTTTATGCATATGCTCTGTTATGTACCACAATCAACCTAATGTCCAGTGGCTTGTCATCTGAAAAGCCCACGTACTGTTAATTACCATCATGGTGGCAGCACAGAGCATCGCGTGGCATAAATGATGATGGTTTCATGCTGTGGCTTTTTTATTTAGAGGCAGAGAATTGTTGTGGTTTTGCATTACCAAATTAGATGAAAACAGCCTTTCTGACAACTATCCTTAAAAAAGTGGACAAGGAATTCCTATCTCTTATCCCAGAAAGAAATGTGGTTTGCTTTGTTTTTAAATTATGTCACTATCATGAAAACCCCATTCTTTAGTCTCTGAGACAACCAGAGCATGAAAATAGGCCTTATTTTTGAAGCATGTTGTCTGTTTAATATGTAATGTGATACCTTGTCATGCTGTGACAATGTGACAGATGGCATTTGCACTATAAAACTAAATTATCTTTTGTGCATAGCTATACAACAGCTAAATACAGTAACTCTGTACAGTGTGCTGATTAATGCAGACTGCAGATGTTTTAGAGATACCAGTGTGTTTAAACTTAGCATCAAATGAGTAATATATTTATTTGACATGCCTATCAAGATTTTGGTATAGTGTTTTGGCATGCAGTTTAGTGTGTAAAGGGTGGTTTTGGTAGAAGTCAAATTTAGGATTACAGAAAATGCAATGTAGATTTGTATTACATTGCAGCTTGTTGTCTTATGAAAGATGAAAACTGTTAATTAGTGATGCTATGCAAATAAACTTGTATATAAAGATAGAGCTTATAAGAAACTGTAATGCTCTGTAGTTCAGAATTGTTTGGGTTGGAAATGACCTCTAAGATAATCAAGTCAAATTGTTAACCTATCACTGCCAAATCCACCACTAAACCATGTTCCAAAGTATTATGTATACACATCTTTTTAATAACTTCAGGGATGCTCCCTCAACCACTTCCCTGGGCAGCCTGTTCCAGTGCTTGTTCCAGTGCTTTAGATGGCAATTTTTCCAAATATCCATCTAAACATCCCCTCAACAGCTTGAGGCTATTTCCTTTTGTCATATTGCTTGTTGACTGGGAGAAGAGACCAACTCCCACCCGGCTCCAGCTTCCTTTCAGGCAGTTGTAGAACGTGATAATGTTCCCCCTGAGCCTCCTTTCTAAGCAGTTCAACAGCCCCAGCTCTGCTGCCCTTCTCCTGGACATGCTCCAGCCCCTCAATGTCTTTCTTGTGGTGAGGGGCTCAAAACTGGACACAGCACTAAAGGTGTGGCCTCACCAGTGCTGAGTGCAGGGGGATGGTCACTGCCCTGGTCCTGCTGCCCACACCATTGCTGACACAGGCCAGGATGCCACTGGCCTTCCTGGCCACCTGGGCACAGCTGGCTCCTGTTCAGCTGGCTGTTGACTAATAACCCCAGGTCTTTCTCTGCTGGGCAGCTTTCCTGCCTCTCCAGATCTCCCTGCAGAGCCTTTCTACCCTCAGCAGATCAATGCTCCTGCTCATGTTCTGTGTGAACTGACTGAGGGTGTCCTCAATCCCTTTGTCCAGGTCATTGATGAAGATGTTAAACAGGACTGGCCCCAGCACTGAGCCCTGGGGAACACCATGGGTGACCTGCTGCCAGCTGGATGTAGCTCCATTCACCACCACTCTCTGGGCCCAGCCATTCAGATAGTTTTTTACCCAGCTAAGAGTGCACTCGTCCAAGCCTCGAGCAGCCTGTTTCTCCAGAAAAATGTGTGGAAAATGGTGTGAAAGACCATACTAAAGTCTTGGTAGGCAGTATCTGCAAGACTGAAGGAAAACGAGGTGTATGTGAGGCACACATTTATTGCTGGTTTTGATTTCTGTACAGAATTTGTGTGAAACATTCTGTACCTGTGTGAAACTGGTGGCCAGAGTAAATATTTAAAGATATGAATATAGTAATTTTTCCCCTCTGTATTTTAGGCATAGAATTCATTTTGGTGGTTTTCCACAGTGTGGTTAAGCTCAAGAGTTTGTCCATGTTCAGGAGATGCTAAACTTCCAGACCATGGGATGGTTAACCTTCAGACTTTCTAACACTGCAGTTTTCTTTCTAACTTTTGGGTCAGCTCTCCTATATGAGATGTTGCAGAAAGAAAAAAAAATCACTAATATTTTAAAGCAAAGCTTTCCTGTACAACTCCCAAGACTGCACAGCTGAAGTTTGGACAGGCATGTTACTCCATAAGGGAACAGAGCTTTAGCTCCATGCCTATGTAACTACAATCCCTGCTATTTATTACATGCTCTCATAAGGAACGTTGTCATCCTAGCATGGTGAGAATGCTGTCTTGAGTAAATCCCTTTTTTGACTTACTGTAACTTGTGTTTGTTTTGCTGCTTGCCCTGGAAACTGACTTTTCTACCAGCCCAGAGTGGTTCAGCTTGCAGGGATTAGAGAGGAATGCAGGGAAGGGACTGCCAGGGGGAAAGCCAACCCAGAATCCCTTGGCAGTGGGAAGAGAGTATCCCTGTGTAGTCAAGAAACACCCAGGAGCGGAGTTATGTATTTCACATATTGTTGAGATCTGCAGGATGGCTGCTCTGGACTGTGTACCCTCTGATGTTATCCCATATAGAAAGCTGTGAATACAGTCATGTTGAAATTGTCTTTGTTTAGGTAATTTAATGGTTTTGATATCTTTGGCTCGTGTTTGTGGGGTGTTGACTGCTGATTTTCCTAACATAATGGCTTTGTGGGTTGCCTCTGACTGTGTGAACTGACTAGAAATACAATTGAATGTATTTTTTTTTCCCTAAGCTGCCTTAGGACTGGGAAACAGCGAGCTAAAATAGGTGTTGCTCTATTGTAAGAACATGGAAATGTTCATGCTGAGATGCCTTGTTGGCATTCGAGTAAGTGATGTGGAAATAGTGTTTTGGAAACATTGTGAAAGTCTCTTCACCCAACCACTTAGTTAACTAACCACATGATGCTGAAATGTGCTCAGATGCTCTCCTTTGGTTTCCTGATTATTCAGTAACTTTAATAATGAAGAACATACCAGTAATTGCAATCTCATCTATTTTTAAAACCAGCTAACTACGAAGTCTCCCTTACATTTTTGCTGTCTTCTCTTATGTTGCTGCTTTCTGCTCCTCTCTTCTCCTGCTCCTCTCTGCTCCTTCTCTTACAGAAGGAGAGTTCTCCTTCTTCATATTTATAGCTTAACATCATGTTTTATTGTATGGTACATTCCCAGGTATCGGGATTTTGCCTCACATCTTCAGATGCTCCTAACAACTGTCCTGAATGTGCCTGTCAGTCATCTCTCCAGATGACCAGAGATGAGTTAGATCATGATTTGAGAAGAATTGTAGATTGCTGCTAAAAGTGTGTGTGTGTCACCAAAGAACAGTAAGGTCAGCAAAAGTGTACCAATGTAAATTAAGCCCTGCCTGTGCTGGAGTAGTTAAGTCTTACTTGCTATGCTCTTATGAGAGGCAATCCACTTGAGTCAGCACAAGCCCCATTTAATAAGCTCATTTAAGCAGATTTGACTATTCTTTAGACACTGTTTTTGGTGAGCAGGATGTTCTGGTTGCTGGAGTAGGCTCAGCAAGGCCTCTGCTGAGGTATCTACTACAGCTGAGAAGTAAAGGGGGTTGTGAGCTGCAGTGGGAGCAAGAGGGAGCATGCTGTGTGCAGGTTGTAAAGCCATAATATCCATATTCTGTGGGGATCACCTTCGAGGGTATGGCTCAGCTCTCATAGCAGAGCCCTTCCTGCATGTGAAAAACAAACAAACTTGTAGCCACAGACAGATTGAAAAACATTTAGTGTGGAAGGCAAATAAACAGTAGGTGATAGAAGTCTCTGTAATAATGACTAGCATGCAGAAAGGGCTTTTGTACTTTCTCTGGCTTGTAACAGAGTGGATGAAAAAGTGACATTTGCTGCTTTTTCTCAACACTAATGAGAGGAAATTCTTTTGTGTTTTTTTTATCTTTTTAAGCAGTATGTATCTAAAACTGTGATTTGGTATTGCAACATTTGTGGAAGTTTAAAAACAAATTCAGCAAAACGATGAAGTTGACATTTGTGTGACTAAGATACATTTTAGAGATGATGTTAGGATCTCCATGATTTGGTTTTCAGCTACCCTTTTTAATTATTAGGAAATAATAATTGGCCTTTCTCTGAAGGTGTCTAGTCTTGATCAGTTAGAGCCAGAGCAGTGTATTTAAGGGATCATAGATGTCACTTGATACACGGGATCCTGTATTGTGACTTAATTAAATAATTCATTATTACTGACTTAATTAAGGCAGTGTTTATTCAGTGACTTTGAACCGTTCAGTGTTTCAGTTCTTTTTAAACTTTGGCACCAAAATGCACTGCTTCTCTGTATATATAAAGTATTATTTCATGTAAGTCATTTTAATATATGAAATCCTACACTGACTTACAATGCAAGCCGCTGTTCTTTCAAATTTAATTTTAATGAGGTTTAGTTTTTTTTTTTAAATCTAATTTGACTTTTAAAACAAACACTTCCTATTACAGGAATAAAGTCCTATTTTTATCAACCCTGATTTATTCTGCCTAGTTATTCTGGTTTGGTGGTTGGTCATGAGTCCAGCTGCCAGGGGAGAAGGCAGTGAGAGCTGGGGCTGAGATGAGCCCAGTGGGCAAGGGACAAGCAGCCTCTGCCAGCTCCTCAGCAGCTGAGAATGTCATGGGCTTTGACACTGAGCCCATGGCTTGCTGGCATCGTGATTTAGAGGTGGAAAGGCACAGGCACAGAAAAGCAGTAGAGGAACTATTTGTCCCTTTAATTTGGCTCTTGAAGGCTTGCTGATTCCTTGACTGTTGCTGGGTTCTCTCAAGTAGCCACTCCTTGGAGTGGTCCAGCCTTCCAGACGATGCAAAAGAGTGTTTTCTCATTCTCCTTTTCTCTCTTTGTATACATACACAACTGTAGTACTCAGCTTTTAAGAAATATGAATAACTGCTGCTTCCTGTAGTGTGGTTGGTCTTGGAGAGTCAAACCCACATGGGTTGATGCTCCTTAAGTGCACCATCAGACCTGTATGTCCTGTCCACTGCACTGACACCAACTCATTAATGGCGATAGGACTGCCTGAATATCACATGGCAAAACTGTGGGGTCTCCTTCCTATCCTGGGGCCACCAGACCTTTCATAGCTCCCAACTGATGCACAGCAGTAAAGAATGTGGCTTATTGCAGTTAGAGATAACAGGAATGGCATTTAAAGGAAAAGGTATCTGGGGGCAAGCTGAATGCATTTGATATAAAAATGATTGAGTGGCAATAAACTTTATAACAGCCTGCTTCAGCATGTGCTTTCTCTCCAGTGCTTGAAAGGAGGTTTCGGGTTGTGCCTTTCATCACTTCAGAGTGGATTTTGCAATTATGCTGGCCCTGAAAACCTGTAGAACATGACACCCATTCCCAGTATTTATCAGTATCTCTCATTTGTAGTTTTATGCCTCTCTTTTAGGGCACTTGTTTTAGTTGGTTCCAGCGGACGATAGCTAACATCAGTTATCGGCAATATTACTGCGTCTCGGAATGGTGCTGGTTATGATGAATAATGGCAGGCAAACCGATACTTCTTTCCTTGAGGAACACAAATCATGCTTGTCTCCCAAGTGAGCTGATGGTTTGGCAGGGTGAAAGGATGAATAAAAATTGCCTTGCAAGTGCATGCAAGTTGACAGCCTGAAAGGTGATTTTCTTGACTCATATACTTCAGGTTCTTGGGTTTTACATATGGCCAGTCTCCAGAACAAATATTGCTTTTGGAAAACCTAATCAAGTTCTGCCATAAGAGTTAAGTTACTGAGTGTCAGGCCTCAAATGATATGCTTGATTTAGACATCTCTGGAGTTCAGAAATTGTAAATTTTATCAGCAGTGGTTTCATGGAAAAATGCAAAGCAAAAGTTGAAACATTTATAAGAATAAACTTAGGCACTAGGGCTTTTAGAGGGGGTTAGTTCAGCATAGAAGTATAATCCATTCAGTGTTTTTTCAAAGTTTGCCTTCATTTCTTTAAGAATGCTTTGAAGAGATGCTGTCACCCCACATCATACTGTGTTTTTACACTACAAACTCTTTTGTAGTATCATGTGCTGATACTGAAATTTGTTTTATTTGTTGGGTCACAGTTTGAGATCCCTTTAATGAAAAGGAAATATCAAAAGGAATTCAACAAAAGGGGAGAGAAAATGTAAATTGGGTCATTTTACTTCTCCCCGATAGTGTGATGCTGGGTAGAACAGACAATTTAATGAAAAAATTAGTGTGTAGTTTCAACTTGTGCTCTGTGGGCTGTGTATTAGGAAAAAAAATTGAACTACCAGTTCACCGACTCTTCCCCAGAAAAAAAACAAAACATGTTTTTGCTTTGTAGGTAATGTTTTAAAAACAGCATACGCACAAACTGCAGCATGTGGCCACCATAGAGCCCAAGGCAGGAGAAATTTGGTGTAGCTCAGAATGAATATGAGCAAACTTTGATTGGAAAAGGAGAAAGAAATATGATGCAGGCTTTGGATTAGGCTGTTTAAAAATGGGCAATCAGAGCAATTAGATTGGAATTAGGGCGGTTCAGAGCCCATTGGCAGTCCTAGTTCCCAAGCAAGCAGTGAATAAATGGCCTTGTGGGGAAGGAACGTTTGGCTTCAGCTGTGGCCAGGCTTCCAGTACTTAGGGACATCAGCTCACTGGGGAGGTGTCTTTGCTCTTGCTCTGGTTATGCTTTGGTGTCTCTTTGGAGCTGAGCTTGGTTGAATGCTTGGTTATGCCGTGAGTAAGTGCATTGGTGGTGCTGGATGTAATTTTCCTGAAAACAGTGGTCTGAAATGGTGTGGCACTGATAGAACTGGTGGAAATTCTTGAACTGCACTTCTTAGTAAGTGTTTTCAGTGCAGTACTCTGACCAGCCTCACTGCCTGGCTCATCCTGGAAGGGGCAGCACAGGCAGCCTGCCCACCCTGCCTCCCCCC
>VYXF01009618.1:613776-664170 GCA_013397295.1 Polioptila caerulea
CCCCCCCCCCCCAACCACGTTTTCTTTTCGAAGGTGCAATTATAGAGAGACTGAAATGGCTAAGGGAGGGAAGTTCTATCAGCATTTCTCTGAGGAAATACAGCCGTGAAACAAAGCTTTGTTATGCCATTGCTAAAAGAATTTGGATGGAGAGATGAGAATGTGTTCTCCTGGATAAAATTGCAGGTCCTCTGGTAATAAGCTCTTAGAACATCAAGTAAATAGCGCGCTAATAAAATTGTTTCCTCATCCCAAAGCCTGCTGAAGATTGTTACTATTTTAATTCTTCCTCATTGCTTATCTGCTGTTGTTTGTAAGAGTCATAGTCCATTGTAGTTACTTGGTGGCATACAATACACAAAATTTGTTAAATATTATGCTTGCAAAGGTCCAATGCTGTCTTCCATCTGTGTGACTGTATGACTCTGCTTGCTGTATTATTGCTCCAGAAGAGAAAAAGCAGAAAAGGCACAAAAGGAAAGGCGTCTCTGGCCTGTGTACCTTTGCTGCCCTGGGTGCTTTTTCTGGCAGTCTGGGGTTTCTGTAGATGAGTGACAGAAAGTCAGAAAATAGACATTCGATGTTCACTTCTTTAGGATTTAGGAATTTTCTTTTAAGCATCATAAATCGCAGTAGTTGGAAGCACCAGAATGAAGAGCAAAATTATGTCAAATTGAACCAAATGGCAGCTTAATTTTGTATTAATCCACAGATAAATGAAAAATACGCCCAACTATGCTAGTCCTAGGAATTCTGTAAAACAAGGATGAATTTGACTAAGCTGTGTCCCTTTTTCGAATATGACAAGATTATAAACACTACTGCAAACCCTCATATTGTAGTTATTTGAGTTTGGGGTCTTAGAGTTAACCAAATCAGAAACAGGCAGACTGGCAAATCTTTATTGAAATACCTCTATGAAAAATCATGTTAACAATCTATCTCTTTGCAAGACCATTGCTTTGGGCATCAGCTCTCTATTTTAAGTGTCACATGTGAATTTTTATAAAATCACTGCAGGTTTTGAACATGGTGTACTCCTTTGTCATGTTTGCAGGACTTCTCACTAATGGCCAATCTAAAGGATTAGGACCAGGCTCAGAACAGCTGGAGAATGAGAAGGACGATGCATCGCAAGTGTCCTCAACAAGCAATGATGTTAGTTCTTCAGATTTCGAGGAAGGGCCCTCAAGGAAAAGGTCAGTATACTCTCAAAAGTAGTGAATTGTGATTGAAGTAGAGCCTTTCTTCTTTGTCTCTTTTGTCTTAGACTGTTTTCTATGTTTCAGTAGGGTATGGTTGCACCTACTGCCCTACCATAAATGGATTTTCCAGCATGGATTCCTTCTATGAACAGCAAAGATATAGCAAACTTTGCTTCACCCATTTGTACAGATGGTTCTTGTTGCTGTTTTGGAAAGCAAGGAAAGGCAGTTGTTACTTTGCAGTGGATGAATGCTAGTTTAAATGCCTTAAAACTCTCTCCTCTCCTGGCTTTTGCCTCTTAGGCCAAGTCAATATGTATGTGTGTGTAATTTCAAGGAAAGCATCACTAAAGTAGTTATTTTCCTGTTGTTATTTTTAGTTTTCAGTGAATCAAATGGTGTAAAGTTAAAAAGATAGAAAAGGACAAAACAGATGGTTCTGAGAAGAGGAACTGCTTAGTAATGTGGTGCAGTTGATTGCAAAGGACTGCTGTGAGATACTGCTGCAGCGAGCTGCTTTCTCTTTCCTAGAAGTCACTGAATGTGCAAAATGTGGGTTAAAGTCATAGACCTCAAGCCAGTCAATTACAGAAAATATGCTGAGAATGCAAGCGGCTGGGAGTTGTCCTTTCTGTGAAGTAAGAATGAAAACAGGCTGTCTAAAAAATGCCACTTAAAAGAGAGAGTCAGAAATGCTTCCTCAACCTTTTTTCCTCTGCACTCCTCACATCCTAGTTCCAAACAAAAATGAAAATAATAATAATAATTACAACAACAACAATGACAGTACTCTTTCATACAAAAGAAGTATCCCTGTTTTCTGTATGACCTTATAATTCCACTGAGAAGCCTGATGGGGTGAGGAGGACACACTCCTGTTCCTGTTCGAATGTTTCCCATCCCTGGTTTCCACAATCTTTTCTGGAATAAACTCAGACTCTTAACTAATAAGCCCACTTAGCTCGTTAGGTATATCAGAGTAGAATTTATGTTATCTTCTGTACTAGTAGAAATTTTGCAATTCTTATTGCATCCTTCTGCTGGACAGGGCAAAGATATTTGTGTTCAGATTTTGGGCTTTGTGAGATACAACAGAGGATTGAAAATTATTTCTGCTGAGCTGTTTAGGTGATGTCTACTGTTGGTGTGATCCTGGGAGACCATGGTCATTATTTCATTGCCAACCTGTTGCTTGCACATGGTCTTAAAGAATTTCTGCTTCCCTCTACACTTAGTTTGTCCCCTCATTCCTCAGCTGTGCTGGCATAATGGCTTTCAGGGTCACACCGTGAGTAGCTTCAAGAAGCTGGTTAGGATTAAAAATAACAGCAAGAAGAAGATGAATTGAGGCTTTTTGCCAGGTTTCTTCATTTTTAACCTGCATGAGACTTTAATCTCTTGTTCAGAGTATGGCTGTAGGAGCAGCTGCTGGTGCAGCCAGGGGGACATCCTCTTCCTCTCTTGGGGCTGCCAAGGGGCAGGAGGGCTTGTCCCTTATGCTGTACCTGCTCTTTGTGCCCTGCACAGTCCAGCTTCAGAAATGAGTAGGATTCCTACATTACCAGTCTCCAGAAACTGCACTTGAGTACTCTGGGTGAAACATTTTTGGAAGAGTATTTGGTAGGTTTAGGCTGAGGGAATTCAGACCCCTGAGAGGAAGATAGATGGTTCAGGAATAATAAATAGGGAACTCTGTGCCTTTGGTACTTTTCAGATTAAAACAAATAAAAAACCCCAGCCCCAAAAAAAGACCCAAGATGAAAACTTTTTCTGGCCTTCATGGAAGGCAAGGCATCATTTCACTACTTCTTCAAGCATCAAGAACCTTTGAAATATTACAGTTGTTACTTCTGTTGCTGTGAAGGAGACTATTCTTGTTTTATTTCCATTTACACCCAACACAGACTTTTACGTATTTTTTTTCTTCCTCCCTGAGCTTCCTCTTTGCAGACAGACCTTTTCTGGGTTCCTTCTCTTAAGCTGTAGTGAAGCATGTTGGGTGTTTTTATGTTGTCTTCTTGTTTCCTTTTAGGATTTTTCTTTTGTTTATCTGACTATGCAATTTTTCTTCAATCCAGATTATCTAGCAATCCCAGAAAGAGTTATGTCAGGAATATTGGGGGTAGATGATGAAGGGGCAAACGGGACTGAAATGGAATCTGTGGGTTGACTGCCTCAGCTTACCAAGTTTTGAGAAGTTGTGTCCTCCTTGTCTTCCCCCAGGGTTTCTCAAAATCAAACTTTTGTCTATTCAGCTGTGTGAATAACTAATAACACTTCTGTAATAAAATACACCCTTAAAGACTGTAGCTTCAGCAGTGTACTCTGAACCAACCATTTTATGTAAGTTACTATTAATCTCTTTATAGCTTGTGGAGTTTTGTTGGGGTTGGTTTTTTCTGGGTGTTTTTTTTTGGTTTTTTTTTTTGGTGCATGTCAGGAATGGTCTTTCAGAAGCTCGAAACTGTCATTTTCTAGAGTATAGCCACCTGTATTTCACACTCATGATGAAACAGAGTGCTAAGCAAATAAGCTTGGTAAATAAGGGAATCTGTTGTAAAGGACTCCAGTTTCTTTGGTAGTTTAAGACTGGTTTGACCTCTCAGTTCTTCAGTGTAGTGGCAGGCTGCTACTGTGGAGGCAATCTTTTCCCAATCTTTTCTTTTCTTCTTCCTGCCTCTTCCCAGCTGCAGTGTCTGGCAGTCCTCTGGCCCTTGTCCATCAGCACAGGGACTAATCTGGCATCTTTTCCTCCCCCTATGGAGAGCAGATCACCTTATAGAGAGGGAACAGGGATTCATGCATTTCTGCTCAACATGTGTGGTTTTAGTTTGTGTTTATAGTTGATCCAAACTCCTACAGATTGAGACAATTTGCCCAAGAGCCTGGATGAACAGCAAGTGTAAATTCTTTCAGCAAACTGAGTGGAGGGTGAATTTGCTAGCAGTGAACATTGCCCTGTGGTCTTGGTGTGCCAACCATCCCTGTTGTAGATTTTCCTTGGGTCAAAACTAGGTAGTGGATGCTCCCAATGAGTTACTGGGCTTAGTGGCAGATTGGGTAGGTGCTGGCAGGCATCTGTGGGCGAGGTAAGGAGATCACTGGCAAGTATTCTGTATTTCACATGGATATGCCAAACAGAATAACACAACAGTAGAACCCCTAGCCAAGCACACCTTAAGGTTTATCACATCTATTTATTTTCCAGTTTCAACCCCTTTTCTAGTAACATAGCTTGATTGAAGAGCCTTATAGAAAGCACTGTGGTGGAAGGAAGGAGATGGCTGTTACAGTGACAGTGTGCAAATTTAATATAATACTGTAGATTTTGTTTGGAAACTCACTTAGATAGTTGGTTTGATGGAGCAGGATTTTTTAATGCAGTGGCCTGACACTGTTAGGCTTCAAATGGTTTCAACTCAAGGAACACTTCTTACACGACCAAGTTTGCATCTAATGCGGAAATTCCCATATCCCTTTCTTTTTGCATGTATCATTTTATATTGCAAGAGTATTCTGGAACAGTTCTAAAAGTCTACAGCCTGCCCTTTGTGCTGCTGCAGATTTCAGCTGGTGGTGGTAAAGAGGAAAAGGAGTACATGTACAGCTTTGCCCCTTCACAGCCTCCAGATAAGTCCAAAAAGTGTAAGCCTTTCTTACAGAGTAAATGGAGTTTGGGGTAGGATTGGCAGTGGCAGCAGTGGCAAGGTCAGTACTTCAAAATACTTAGATTTGTTTGAGTTTACACTCAAAAGGATGGAGACCACTCATTTTGATCTGAGCTGTGTGTATTACCAGTGGTCGGGTCTGAGGGGAAGCAGTGGAGTAATCCTAATTGTAAATATTGCTTTCAGCCAGTAAAGGGGGAAAGTGCCAGCATTATTCTAACATGTGGCAAAAGCCAAACATTCAAATGTTGCACTGAATTTTTTGTGTAGTGGGTTGCTGTCTAGTTGCCATGTAAATGAGAGAAGTTGCTGGTTTGTTCAGTGCTTTGGGGAGAGATGAATAAAACTGTTGGTATATGGGCTTGATAAACTACCAGATCTTGTGGTCTTCACCATGTAAACATTGCACATTCAAAACCTATGAACGAAAGGTTATTGCTGAAGGAGAAGTGTAGCTTCCATGTAGCTGCATGTTTTTTATTGTGAATCTCTAGTTTCCAGCTATGATTCTCAGTTGAGAAAATCAGCAGGTAACTGGCCAGAGGTGTTGGGGCTCTGTGCTGGATGCTTGTACATTTTTATGGGCAACTCTAAAGACTGTAATCACTGGCAATTAATAACAGTGTGCAGAGATAGCTGTATGTTTTCTAGCAACAAGTTGCCCACCTTACCCAGGAGGAGATGTGCAGAGCAGACTTGATGTGACAGTATGTTTATCTTTGAAAATGAGCAATTGCTTGCTTCCTGTTACTATTCAGGTGGCTACTCATTTATATGGCCCCCTTCCCAGAAATTCACACGGGGAATTGCCAAATGCACAAATGCATTTATCTTTTATTATCATTTATCTTTTATTTTATTGTGTTAATAGAGGGCTGTGGGAGGTGGGAAGAGGTTGACTGATTTTAATGACTGTTAAACTTCAAAGTGGGGATTTTTAAAATTTAATGTTAGAATATTCTCTGTGTTAAGGCCAAAAATATATTGGCTTAGTTTAGGAAAAAATAGGTTTATAGAAATTTTCTCTTTTGCAGTAGCAACAGAGTGGATGGACATTGCCCACTGGGCCAAGGGTGGCAGAGCTCCTGGGAGAAGACACTTTGTCCAGTTCTTTTGTAGGGAAGGCTGTTGGCTGCAGGAGAAAGGAACAACCCACTGGGGAGCAGTAGCATTTTAAGCTGTCACAGCTAGATTGGCCAGAAATTGCTTATTAGGAACCTTCTGAGGCCTTTAATTAATACAGCAGCTTTCTGCTAACGGTCTCAAGCATGTGACAGTCAGAAGTGTGATTGTGCACTACAGCAAGGCCAACCCCTGGGATGTGCTCCTGCTCTCTGCCTTGCGCTGGCTCCCTGCTGCCTCCTCCTTTTTCCTGTTTGTCTTTTTTAAATTTTATTTTTAGATGCCAGTTTAACTCCCTGAACTGGCTCATTGTGGAGCTACAGGAGGGTTAAGTTTGTCAAATGACAAGGTGGGAGTGTGTGTCCAAGAAGGGGGAGACAAGCATGTTGATCTCCCTTGGCTGGTGGCTGCACAGCTGCTAGGCTGGCAGAGCTGTTTTGCACCCTCAGCACAAAAAAAAAAGCCAGTCAAGGGTAGGCAAGCTTTTGCCTATTAGGCAAGCTGCTAATTTAAGTGGTTTCTTTTAGTGATATATCCTTTTCAACTTGATTTGCAAAGGACTTCTTGCAGCAGAGCTGTTAAAAGGTTCGGGGGACTTAGGGATGGGGGTTTTTTCCCCTTTTTTTTTTTTTTTCCTTTTTTTCAAATTGTTTTTATAGTTAATAATGAACAGTCTCTTTAGCACTAGACTTAGCACCTTTCATGCAAGATGTAAAACAAGGTCAATCCTGTTCCCACATTTGTAAGCTTGTGAGGGATTTCTTCTTGGTATTGTAGGTGCTGGAAAGAGCAGTGTATTATGACTCGGGTGTGAAAGCAGGAGACTGCTTGTAATATCAAAGTGTTTTTCCAGGACCTTTTTAGTGAATAGTCGTTTCACTAATTGGAACACTATATAATGTATTTGTGTTCAGCTGTTGCCTACTACAACACAATGTAAGCCTGCTTATCAACCAGGTGCTTCTGTTATTTTTTTCTAATTTCAGTAGTCAGTGCAAATCTGCACTAGTTGTTTGCTTATGAAGAACTACATTAATCCACAATAAAACCAAAATGGCAATGAGATTTATGTATAATAATTTTTTAACCCCCACCCCCCTTCTGGGAATGCTGATATGATTGGAATACATTTTTAGTGCTGCACATTTATATTTTAATAACAGGCCTTATAAACAAAGCAGTAATAGTCCATTGGAGTGGATTTGCAGAGGAATAGTAAAAAGACATTACCTGCTTTATAATGCAAGTCAAGAAGATCATTGTATGTAGCTTGAAAAGGAAGAAATTGGGTGATTAATGGTCTTGCCTTATTTTCATAAGGAACAAACAGAAGTTGTGACATGAATTCTTCTATCCGATATGCAAAGATATAACAAGGTACAATAATCTGGGAACACTTGAACTTTGTGGGTAGGCAGCTATGTAAACATAGTTTGAGTAGTGTTTTAATAATTATGAAGGTATGATTTATAGCAAACTGAGATGTGTTACACCATGTCCAGTTCCAACTTGCTTGTTCTCACTCACCACCTTCTTTTCAGAAGTTGGGAGTTTCAGGGAAAGATCTTCATGACCTTGAGTTTGGACTCACTCATTGAGGCATCAAGGAAACTTCCAAACCAGACGGGATAGATGCAGGTTTTTTTGTTGTTCTGTCTATAGCAAACACTCCTTTAGCTGCCTGATAACCCATCCCTAACTAGGATTCCCATAAGTCACATCTCACCCCTGTGTATGACAGGCCAGATGTCGATTGCTTTAAAACCAGGGAGAGGTCATTCTAAACCGACGCAGGAAATAGTTGAAAAAAACACTTTTTTAAAGCAAATTTGTTTGCCAATGTGAAAGTAATTTTTTTAATGCAAATACGCCATTGTTGGTGTAAGGCTCTAGCCTGATGTTTGGGCTGTCATAACTCTCTGGTGTGGTCCTATGTGCTGTGCAAAGATAATGATACTAAATAAGAGAGTGCCATTCCAATATTTTAAAGTGGAAGTGTGTCCTAATATGCTGAGTTTTAAGAATATTGGTGGTGGGTTGGTTTTTTTGTTTTGTTTTGTTGTTTTGGTTTGGTTTTTGGGTTTGTTGGTTTGGTTGGTTGTTTTTTTTAAATAATATTTGAAGATTGTATTCACTGTATGCTGGTTCAGCATACACTGAACTATAGAAAATCCCATTCTGTATTTATTCCTGTGAATGATACAGACAATATATAAGTGATAGGAATATATTCTCAACATTTTCCTTGCAAATGACAGCGTGAACATGGGCTACTGCTGATTCACCAAAACTGACAGCAGTGTGGGTAAGAGTGTTTTTATGGGTCAGGTAAGGGTGTGGGTCTTGAGACTCCCAGATGGATGACAGAGGCCTGGAGTTACATGAATACTGCTCAGAAATAAGTCCATCTGTGTCACCAGCATCTCAGTTTGGGATTGCAGGAATTTTCTAAGTCTGAACTGAATTTGAAAAGTATAAAGTACTAGTATAGATTTGGAGTATAAATCTTCTGTATTGTAAATACCTCCTCTAGAATTTGGTCAGGTCTCTTGTATTGGATAGAAAAATCACAGGAATTTTACATTTACCACCTAGCTTATGCTGGTATAGTGCTTTTTCTTTCTCTTCCATTGTTACATCCAG
This sequence comes from Polioptila caerulea, assembly GCA_013397295.1. NCBI lineage: Eukaryota > Metazoa > Chordata > Aves > Passeriformes > Certhiidae > Polioptila > Polioptila caerulea. The sequence goes on from VYXF01009618.1 coordinate 622,415, forward strand.
TAGCACAGAATTTCCTAAAGGAAACTAATTGTTTTTTTCTTCTTAACCTGAACATTTGTGTATTTAGTCTTTTAGCAGTCTGTTTATTGTTAAATAATATGTACAGTAATTGTCATGTCATCATTATGTTTTGATTTTATGCTTTTTTTCTTTGCTATTCTCTCTTGGTATTTGTTCTTGGCTCTGATTAAATAAACTAAAGCTTAAGGGACCTTTGACTATGTGGGAAGTCATTTGGAAGTGGTTTTTGTTTTTTTTTTTTCCCCAGTTATATTACAGTCTATTTTCTCTGGTAGCATCCTTCTTTCAGCTTTCAGACAAGTTCTCCCCTGAGTTTCATAGTTGTAGTTACTATGGAGATATCTGTCCATTCTTCCTCTTCTCCCTTGCCCTCCTTTCCTAGGAGCTTCTGCAGCTGTTATTTATCTTTGCAATAAAGTAAGTAGACTTTGTACGGACTTTGTTTTTAATATCTCTTCTGTTGCAACATGTCATTTGCCTCTAATACTTTCATTTTCATGAAATCCTGTAGGTATTTGTTTATATGGACGAAAAATTTGAGATATGAATGGAGAATGAGGAGGGTCACTTCTGGAGCTATTATCTGATTTGATCTTTTTTCACAGTTGAAGAGCTGTTCATTGAAATCTTAATTCTGTAAAATGAATTAACTGGTAACATTTGTGTGCATATATGCTGAGTGTCAAGGATGGCTTTTAGAATTTGTTTATTTTAAATGGCAGCTTTTGGAATTTAATATAAACATATTCTGGTGCAAGTTAAAATTTCTTGGGTGAAGAAATGAAAACTTCAGACAACGCATCGTCAGCCTTTTAAGTCAGAGAGACTTTTCTTTGCACCTCATCATAATTTGATAGCTCTTTATATACAGCTTTATATATTCCAGCTTAACAGAGAAACACAGATGTTTGGGTAGTCAGCTATTCTGCAACAGGTATTTTCCTTTGCATATGTACTGTTGTATTTCTAAACCCCTTCTCTTGGGGAAGCATTGTTTCTCTTGGTGTCTATGGTTTGAAATCACTGCTTTGCTGAATGACTTAGATTTGAAATGTGCTCTCCAACCAAGGAGTTCTACCACCACTGCCTGTCTGAGCAGACATCCCACCTGGAAAGCCACTGTAGTGGCACTGCTCTTTTGATGGATGTGTTTCTTCTGGTGGCTGCATCTTCAGAGGGTTTTCCCCTCTTTCTTTGGAGGCATCTTGCCCTAGGTGATTATTACAATGTTACACTGTTTTCCTTTGGCCGGCTGAGTGCTGTGCGCTCTCACCTGTGGCTTTGCGTAATCAGGAGCCTGCTGAAAAGACCCTCAGTTTTACAACTGCACAAATAACCTACCTTGGGCTGTTGGTCTGATAATACAAATCTCTTTGCCTCCCATTGAGAGTGTTGGGTTAAAATTGCAGCCTAGAAGCCCACGAGTGGTACATAATAAGGAGGCATGTCCTTCCCTTGACCCTGTTTGTGCTGGGTCTGGCATGGTTTGTCACCTGGCCAAAGCAAAGGTAGGTGGTTTTCTGTGGGGTCAGTGGAAATGGTGTTGGACAGATTCTCTGGGCACCACAGGGAGCACAGCAGAGGTGGCTTTGGGGAAAAAGATGAACAGGAACAACATCAGTCCTTCTGGGGGATGGCTGGGTACCCTGATCAACTCAGCCTTCCAGGATAACATTACTTTCAGTTTTATTCTAAGCAAGCAAGCAATGTTGTCTCCTTTGGACATTCCTATTCCTCATGAGGCAAGGGAGAGACTTTGAAACCCTTTACTTTTAGTCTCCTGTGCTCTTTTGTTAGGCTTTAGATTATTCCTGGCGTGCTGACAATTTGTTCTGCAAGTTGTCAAGCAAAATGTGCATTTTAAAATAAATTACTCTAAAATTTTAATCAACTCTTTTTTTAGAAGGGAGTCTCATGTTTTTCTTTTGCATACGTCTAGTTCGCTGTTAAAGCAAGCAGCTGGGACTTTCTTGATTACTTCTATTTTTAGTGACGTCTTCTTTACACCTGCACATTGAAAATCATGAGGTTTTCTAACAGAGATTGAGATATCTTTCAACCTCCCTGATTCTTAGGTCAGAAGCCTGAAATCAAGCTGGCTCTCTAATTGCAGTATCTTGGTATGCATGGACTTCTTATGTTTGTCTTACACTAGAAAAATTAAGCACTATTGATTTTCCTTGAAAGATAGTTCATCCTATCTGGTTAATTTATAACAGAACAAGAGGACAAACTAGGTGTGGCACAACTTCTGAGACTTTCACTTTTACGTCTTTAGGCCTGTGAAATGCTTTCATTACCTGAAAACTAAAGTATTGAGTAATACCTAGGCAAGTGTTGCCATCCAATCAAGGTTTGATTTTTACCCATTTTATTTCATTTCTGTTACATAGAAATCCTGCTGTTAAATTCACTTTTGATACATGTGCTATCTGCCATCCCAGATTAAGGGTATTTAATTGCTTCCAGTTTCCAGGTGGACTGCAAAATAAACTTTAAAGGTGAATCAGATGAGAAATGGAGAAAGGGGGGAAATAGCATTTTAGTAAAGGTCACACTCCTCTTATCAGAAGAATCAATTGAAGTAATTCAGAAAAAAAAACCCCGCATGAGAAAAAGTTTGTTTTTTCTTTGAAGCTGTTGGTTGCAGGACCCTTCTAAAACATAAATTCAAAAATTTGTTTTTCTTTGGGCAGTACAACCCACAGTATCCCTAAGTAGCTTAGGTACCAGGTAGCCTTGTGTTCAGATTCTCTTGTGGCCTTGCACAGTACTCAGTTGCCCTATGTCTCTCCCGTCTTCAAGTTCAATTGGCAAAGTTTTGAGCAGTTAAAGATTGGAGTAATAGCTGTTTATTGTTTTCAAGGGCAAAGTATAAGTAAATTATATTATTTATATCTGTTTTGAATATGTGTATCTTTGGGGCTTTATTTATTGCTCTTCCTTTTTCTGATATTAAGTTAACATAGATAATCATAAATAAAAAATAAATTCTCTGAAGGAGGATTTTGAGAGTGCTTTATCATCACAACTGCATTCGAATGCATTTTTAAATAACAAGGGTTAATTCCTGCATCCGCTGAAAGTGCTTATTTATTATTGATTTCAGTGGATTGGACATTTGCCTAAGATGTCTGCAGGCTGAAAAAAGCTGTAAATTAAGTGCCTGTGGTTTTGACTGCACTTGGAGTAGCCCTTCAAAGAGTCTTGTTTATTTTCCTTTTCAATTATCATACTCTGTTTATGCCTGCTGGAGTTTTACGCCACAGAACGAGCCATCAGAAAGTGATGCCGTGTACTCTCTGCTATTTCCCCCGGCTCTTAGCTGGCTTGTGCCACCTTGCTGCCTCTGCTCAAGGTGGTCAGTGTGAAGCCTGGGAAGCTGTTCATTGACCTGGGTTTCATACTTGTTGGCTGCTTGGTTATTTCGGTGGCAGAGAAAGGCATCCTCTTCCCCCCCAGCATTGTTCCTTGGGAGCCTTTTGCGCAGAGTCCGCGTTGGGGGGTCCTGGGTTGCACCGTTTGTCCCAAAGCTGTAGCTGTGCAGGGTTATGAATTCAGTGGGACTTCAAAGAGAACATGCCATTTGTAGTAAAAATGGAACAACCTCTCCTTTACACTTTCTTCCAGTGTTACGGGGTAATTCACTGAAACTATCTCAATATTTCATAACAAAATTGCCCCGTTGTATCCTAAGCCATTCTGTGTTCCTCTTACTTCAAGTCATAGAAACTTCTCAGTATGGAACTTTACTCCAAATTATGGTCAGTATTTTCAGCTTACTAGTTGCATCTTCCTGAGCACTGGTTCCCAACCCCTTACTCTGAAACTGTTCAGTTTCAGGAAACTTAACTGCTTTAGTTCTTGGGTGTGTGTGGGTGTGTGATTCCATGGTGTTACCTGCTGTCTGCAGTTCAAGGCTTCAGATTGATTTGCTTCTCTATCAGGTTTTCACGTGCCATTCAAAGCTCTCTGCCAGCCTGGGGATGCAGCTGTATGCTAATTTCCCAGTTTGAACAAAACACTTATAGGTCACTACTGAAATACTTGGTCTTCGTGATACTGAGGGAGGAAGTTTCTGGGCTGGGATGAGTGAGAAAGGCAGGATCTGGGTCTGGGACTGTTTCTTGTTTGTTCTCAGCTCTGGGAGATGAAGTTTCTTTTCCTGAGACGGAACTCTGATGTTAGAAATGCGGCTCTGTCACATCATTATTTCTAATTTTTAACATGAAAAAGGCAAGTTGAAAGGGAATTTGTTACAACTTTTTGTTATTCTGTCTTCTAAAAGGAAGTGTGAATGTAATCTTCACGTACTGTATCTTCATATAACGATTTTTAAAGGCCCTCTGGTCTGAAGTAGTGTTTGACATGAGGACAGGCAACAGTATTTCAGGATCTGGGCAGATTTCCAGATCCTGATAGTATGTGCTTGTTCTAACCTATCCTTTCCTCTGGGTGTTCTTTTTCCCCAAGGCTTCTCACTGCTCAGGGGACATGTCTTTTAGAGCTTGACATTCCCAGCTTAAAAAGCAAACTGACAAAAACACCCTAAAGTTGAGACTTGAGGACGCACACATATTCAGGAATATTTTTTTCCCGTTTCAAATAAAGTATCCTGTTGAGTTAGAAACCTTTCTTGGTGGGGAGAGGGAAGGGCAAAATTATGAGAGAGCATCCTAGCATGATGCTTTGAGGAAGCAGATCAAGAAGGCAGATGTTGAAGATGTAGGGCAGTGTTATTCATGATTCCAAATAAAATATAGGAAGAACAAAATCTTCTCTTGCCTTCCTGGACACCCCACACCCTCCCACCTGATTTACTAATAAGGGTAGCAGAATCCCTCTTTCCTTTTCTCACTCAGGTTCATTTTTTTTATGTAGCATGGAGAATGTTTTGCTCTTCTGAGGTAACCTTTTCTGACGGTTTGCTGGTTTTTGTATGAAAAGCACAGAATCCTTTAGTCCATAAAACAGAAATCCATTTTCTGTTTGTGCTCCTCTCTGTACTTCAGTGATCATTAGTCAGTGCAGGATGCATGAATTAGTTGTTGACTTTTCTGCTTAGTTTTCTTCCTTGTGTATTCCTTAGTCTGCTGTTTCTTTGGACCATCCCAACCTTTTCTACTGAAGTGTTTTTCTGCTAGGTTTTATTCAACAGAATCCACGTGGTTTCCCAATATGAGCCTTAATGAAAACAAATGTTTATGGCGTTTCCTGCGCTTTAGGTGAGCTGCTATCTTTAATTACGAAGGGCTTGGAGATGGAGGAGGAAACCCACTTATTGGCAACAAAGGGCCCTAGGACTGTTTGTGCTTGACTCATTCATCTCTTTCTGCTTCACAGACAAGTGAGACTTTCTGAGCATTTGAATACAGTTTATTCTATCAATTAAAAAAGAACAAAACAAAACCTGTCTCTTACATTGCTTAAATACCTATTAAGGCCATGAACGGAATACTAATTTCAGTGGTTCTGTATAATGAGCTCTAAATTTCTGAGTCATGTCGGCCGTGCAACCTCTTAACAAGGACATGGAAAACCTCACCAAAAAACACCTAATGTCAGTCTCAGTTCCTTAATTATTTTGATGACTCTAGAAATAAAAAGCTCCAAAGCATTCTGTCACAGTGGTTATTTTCCAGATTGAATATAACAGGGAGGATTTATGAAGATTTTCAGCTCTGTTACTGGGGTGGATGAAACACAGAGCAAGAAGGTTTGAGCACTGGCAATACTCAATGCCAGCAGCACACCTCATCAGCTGACAAGCCCTTGAAAGTTCTTAAGTGGGATGAGATATGAGATTAGATCAAGTTTTGTGTTTCTTTTCTTTTTGTCCTCCCCTCCCTCCGTATGAATGCCAGCACATATAAATCATGGTGCTTAGCTGGTGCAGAGAGCGGGTGTCGCAGTGCAGAGCAGTGCTCTCCCAGCTCCAGAGGAAGGCAGAAGTGAGATCTGTGTGCCTGTGAGAGTCTGGATTTATCTCTGGATGGGTGTTGCTTTGAGTTCCTGTGGATTTTAATTAGGCAATGCAGTGATGCTGGGCACTACCTGCATTTCAAAACATAGATGTTACTTGAGTTTCATTTATTCCTCTGTTGAATACACCTACAGGAGACTTGGTTCAGCTGCACGGTCCCTGTAGAAGAGGCTGCTGAGTGCACAGTGACAGCTTGTACGCTCCCCGTACATCACAGAAAGTGCTCTGCTCATTCCTTTGGAAAATGTTGTTATATAATGCAGCACAGTCCTTTGCCATGTCTGCTGGGGCATCACCTTTCTGTTAGGAGGGTTGCATTGTCAAGTTGGGTGTTTTAAGGATGGAATTCAGCATTACTTAATGATATGTGAAATGTAACTTAATGTATTTATCACTGCTTTAAATTCTCTGGCCTCACACAATGAACATCCCACAGTGTGAGCTTCATTTTCTCCTTAGACTGTATTATCTGTATTATTGGCAAATGTGCTCATTTATACTAGGGAGAGAAAAATAAAGGCAGGGAACCTTGAGAAATGCCAGCTAATAAAAAATAAGACAGTTGTGTTTTCTAATAAACAATGAACATAGTAAAACTGGTGATGCTACAGGCATCTTGTGTTATTGATGAAAACAAACTGCTTACTGACATCTGCAGCAACCAGCCCTTGAGTGGTGGCATCCCAGAGCCCCCCAGTGCCATGTGTTAGGCAGAATTGCTGGAATTCAGTGTGATACTTACAGGTTTTGAAGGGGGTTGATTTGTTTGGTTTTCCCCTCAGGCTATGTTTTTTCTTGCAGATTTATATTTTTTATACATAGGAAATATAAATAAGATAAATATCATAAATAGTATAAATAAGAATAAGGGAATAGCTGCTCTTCTCTTGGAGATGGTGTGAAAAGCTGTAGGTATTTCTTTTGGACAGCTGATTACTTTAGGCTTCTGAAGTCCCCATTTTAAGAGTTACAATCCATCAGTACTGCTCTGGAATAGCATTTCACATGCTGTAGACTCTTCATTGCTTCTCCTGAAGAATTCCTTCTCTCTGCTGTATCTCACCACCTGACACAGAAACAACACACTTCCGCAGGTTGTGAACGTCCTCTGCTTCATGAGCAAATTCACTTAAGTACCACAGCTTCTGCATCAAGTCGCTCTTAGCATGAGGAAACTTGGGTTCAGCATATGTAGCTGCTGTAACCTTGCTGTATTATGAAGATGATTAATTAAATTTTCCTCTTTATGTTGCCACTTGTACAGTATTTGTAGATCAATAAGTGTCCCCCCCCCAAATTGTATAAATTGAGGTGCCATAGTTTCTATTCATATTTCTTGTCTAGAATCATGTAAGACAATGGAGGGGAGATTACCACCTTGTTTCGTAGCAGAATTCAAGTGATTCATTTTAAATAATGAGAAACCCCAACTTTTGACGTATCTCACTTTCCATGGCACCTGTCTAGATGGGGGAGGTTGATGTTCTTGGTCAGCTGTGGCTGTTCCAAAGACAGTGCCTTGGGCATGATTTTCCTCCATTGAGTGAAATGCAGAACATTAAAACCTGCTGAGAGAGGGGTGTAGAGGAAGACCTGCCCTGACCTGTTGCTTGTTCACCATGACCCAGGGAACCTCGTGGCCAATGCAGTGGGGATTGACGCCACAGATCATCTCTGCTACATTTGCCTTGTAGAAGACGCTAAAGCCTTCTTTTTCTTTCCCCCTGCTTCTGGTTTTCCCCCTAATAACTCCTTTCTTCAGGGAAATGATTGTGCGTAATAATTGGCTGCTAAATCCTTCTAAAGGAGCAGCTCAGTAAAACTGAGTAGTCATTAATTTGACGCTCCAGTTCTGAGCGAAGGTGCGAGCTACAGCAGCTGCTTTGCTTTGCATCTGCACTTTGAGGGTGTTGGCATTCAGCTGGTTTCTTTTGGATTTAGAAAACCTTCCTTAAAGGGCTAAAGCCTGAAATGGTCTGAAACTCTGAGTTCCCTCAGAACCAAGTTTTGTAGGTATTACGGTGTTTGGCCACCAACTGCGGTAGCATGAGTTCCTAAATCTGTAGGAATGTTTAGTTTTGATTTTTGATTGCTTTTAAAGCTTTTCTTTCCCCTAGGGGAAGGGGAAAGGTATGTAAAATGCAGTTAATTATGACAGTTTATTATCTCATTAAATTATGAAATACCTTCTGCTAAGCTTATTATAGTAATCTAAAAATCAGCTATTCATATTTCTGATGTTTGTCTCCAATCGTGGCTTTTCACTGCAGATAATGTACATATGTGTATGTGCATGTGTATGTGCATGTGTATGCATGCATAAAACATGGAATAAGTAAAACTTAGCTATATAGTTTTCTTTTATTTAGCTTAGAGCATTGTTAGCTACATCAGTCACGTCAGGCTCTCTAAGGTCACTCAATGGCTATGAAGAGAGATATTGTTAGTGACCCAGTTTTTTTCTAGTGTAGCTTCTGATCTTGCAGATTTATGTAACAATGATGCATGGAAATGCTAGAACACTTTTTAAGCTGCATGACTGTGAGGAGTCCCTCGTGGGTAGGGAGAGAGCCCTGGTGAATGCACAAAAATATAGATTAGCATATTTGGCAAAATTCATACTTAGATTCTGAACCCTGTGCGAGACCAAGAAAGTCTCTGTTTGGTGTGAGTTTAATATTGCCCATATATATTCAAAATTTGGAGTCATTACCTTTTCCAAAGTATAGAATTTGAATATTTGGAGAAGGAATTGCAGCTTAAATTTCTTATAAAGGCAAAATCTCCCTCTGTCTGCAGTAGGAAACCACAGCAGAAAATAGCAGCTTGTGGGGTAGGTGGACTGGAATCTGGTATAGCTTTAAAAGGGATTTTGGATTGAGTGATCCAAAATCATTCAAGTCTTAGTGGTGGTGCTTTGCTGAGATTTTTAGATGGCTTATGTTAAGATAAATTAAGATGCAGCTTTTAAATTAATGAAGTTAAACTGGCACAAGAGGCTGTATGGACAGGCTGTCTTTTTGATTTATCTGTCAACAAGGCACTGGTTTAACCTACTCTTAACCCATAACAGTCCACATGGATTTGAACTGATTTAACAAAAATTAAATTGGGGCAGTCTTGTGTTGCCAGCAAGGCCTCAGGAGAAGCATCTCTACTTCTGCCTTTTGGCACTGTCTTCCCTTGGTAATGGTGTGATAAAAGATACATTTATTTTATTTGTTGACTTTGTTGACTTAATTCTCACCTTCAAGCTATTAAGATTTCCTTAGTGCTATGGGCAGTCACTCACATAACCCATTGTGGTTGCATTTGTTTGTTATTTTGAACAGTATCCCGAGCTACTGAGCCCATATTTAATATATTTTTAAACCAAGAAAATACTCGAGGGGTTTGTAAAATCCTCCACACATTTGTTTACCTGTGGCTCAGTGGTTGGCTGGGTATAAAAAGGATTGTGTGTTTTGTCAGATTTCTGCAGTTTTCTAATCAGGCATGTTGTGGCTGCATTGCCATTCTCTCCTTAGGCATCTGGTCCTCACAGGCTTTCCGTTTTATTTTTGGTTGACTTCCACTTTTCCTGAACATACTGACAGCTCCCTGCATTCCCTCACAATATTTTACTTTCTCTATTGCTCCTGGCCTTATTGCCTTGCTTTCTCTTGCTGCCCAAGCGTTCTGTCCAATCTCAATTCTTTCATTCTTGGTAGAGTTCTGCAAGGCGTTCTCACCAGTTACCTTCCAGGTGCCCAGCCTTTGAGGACTCCATGATCTGGTGTCGAGCTCATCAAACGTTCACCCGCCATCCCAGCTGAAGCAATTGCCAATTTCTTGCTGCTCCAGTGTGGGGGCACTCTTGCCACGACCTTTTGTACAGCTGTGTGGCAAATTGACCTCAGGCCCTCATCTGATTCCAGCCGGTGTGGGTGTGCACGTACTGGTTTTTGTGGGATTTTATTCCTTCTGCCTTGCCCTCTTGTAGTCAGTGTCTAATTTCAGTCTGGAAAAGGGGTAGGAAAGTGATTTGCCTGAGGACTGCCATTAAATCAGTGACCAAATATTGGCTCAGTGCAGTTGAGGAGGAGAGAAGGTGCCGGGAAGCATCCCAGGATTTTGGGTGTTTTCAGACAGATTTACTGTGCTTAATTGTCACTCTGGCAATTTATCACAGTCAGCGACCACGCCTCAGGGACACTTCCAGAGGAGCACAGTGCCAGCCAGTGGATTTTGCCCATGGGGCACCTAGAAAGTGCTCACTGCACTTTTATGCAGTGTCACTGTCAGTGTGGACAGCATCTGAAGTGCCACTCTCTCCTTTCTATTTTAAATATTTGTAAGTTGGGGCTTTGCTTGAGATGATACAGAGAAAAGTAGTGGATGATCTGCTCATGGGGACAGAAGTGATGGAAATCAGACCTTTTCATTACTTAAAAAAACCTCTTAAAAATACCCCAAGGTTATCAAGTAAAAAAGCCCACCCAAAATTGTCTTTCTTGCTTGTCTTGGTGGAAACTAGGCTCTTTGTTGCAAAAGAGTTGACAATGAGAGGCATTGCTGCCAGGCACATTTTTTGTTAAAATTTTACAGTTCAGTCGCTGATGTGTTTCTCAGTCAGCTTAGGGTGATCTTAATGCGAGCTGCTGCTAGAGGAAAAGGGAGTCCTGTTCTTCCCTCTAGTGTGTTCGTGCCACCTCTTTTGTGCCAGCACTTCTGTGCTTATGAAACCCAACCTGAAAAAGTAAAAAACCCAACCTATAAATTAATTTTCAGCTAGACTGACTTCCTCAGCCAGCTGATTAGGGGGTCTGAGGAGCTTTAGTGCTGACATAAGCAGGAGCATGTGGCTGGAGGTGAAGGGAAGAACATATACCACACTTTTTTTTCTCAAGCAACCTCTCTGAGATCAGTTCAAACCAAACTGAACCCACTCGTTCAGGGTGGGAGGATGCAGGTGAGGCAGTGCAGCAGTTGCTGCTCCAGAAAGGTGCGGTCCCACTCCCTTTGTCCCCTGCTTGGACTGTGCCCTCCCATTACTTCCTGGTCAGAGTGCACAATGGGGTGCAGAACCAGAGGGAACATGACTTTCTCCTTCCACTATCAGCAGGCTCTTAGTTTATCTGATTTGTATCTCAAAATCAGGTGGCCTGCTGCTCATGTACCGCTGTGTATCCTAAAAGTAAAATTAAGGAGGGAGCTAGGGAAGAAGCACTGATAAATCTCACTCTTCTGTGAACAAAGTCTTCTCAGAGGGACTGTATTTTTTCACTTCCTGGACAGATGTGTGGTGTGTACACACAATTAGTGTGTGTCTGTGAGAGTTTTTTACTATGATTACCTGGTACTGAAATGTGCTCACTATGCACCATATCTTTTTACTGGAGTCTCCAGGGGCAGGGGAATGTGACACATGTGACAAGAAGCAAGAGAGTATTGAATACTTACTACTGCAGGTAAAGAAAGAGAGTCTGCAGGGAAGGCTATAGATTGTGGTGGCACAGGAATTGTTACCATAGTTTCCATTCATATCATTAGTTCCCAACTACTTTTTCTGGCATTCAGGAGGAAGAGAAAGACAGCATGCTCTGGCAGTCCAGCCAGCCCCCTCTCATAGGATTTAGCATCTCTGTAAAGAAGAGGTTTGAGGTGAATGGCCCCTTTCCTTTTCAGGCCAGTTTGACTGGTAGCAGGATGTGGCATGGCTTGAAAGAAGGCATGAACAGAGTTACTGGGACAATTGACTGCGTCTGCCTGATTGACTTGCAAGAATGGGCTGTTTGACTCCTGGGGAGGAAGCCTGGGGAGGGTCGTGGTTTGCTTCCAAGAGCAACTCAATGCAAAAAATTACAATGATGAAGGAAAAGAGACCAAAAAGACAGCACCTGCTAAAGTTTGTATTTTATCTTCAGAGTTATATAAGAATAGCATAGGTTTAACATAATGGAATTCAGTATTATATAAGAATAGCATAGGATTAACATAATGGAATACACTGATTTTTGTTTTCTTTTAGCTCACTTGGATGTTTCCGTTTAGTAATCCTTTCTGGCAAGACGGTGAATGTGACTGATGGGTGTTCTATGCAAAAGTGATCACTTTGCTGCTTATCAGAATAAAGTCTGTGCAGCAGACACAGGACGTCTTGGCGTCTCTTTTTTTTTTTCCTTGCCGTCTAAACGTTGGAGTTTTTACAAGAGAAATGTTGAATTCCTGGTAATAGCCGAATGGTAGAGGAGCCTTCTAAAGGCTGTCCCCATTGGAGTGCACATACATGGTTTCAGGTGTGGTTAAATTGCAAGCTGCAACTTCTGCAAGAGGTTAAAATGCCCACAACCTACTGACTTTTATCACTTCCTGCCGGTAGATGGAAAATTTTGCTCAAATGTTAGGGATTAATGCAGGGCTTAATTGAACAGGAAGTTTCTCAGCCATTCAGATGATGGCTGGAATGATCCATACACTGTTATTCCTGACATTTCTGCCAGAAGTAATCTGTGGCTTTCTGGCTAGTGCAAGTTGCTTTTAGGGCAAAGGTGAACGATTGCTAGAGTTGAGGTATGCTTGTTTTTCTGAGATTGGAAAACAAGAATGAAGTGGTCTGTAAAACAGGTTTTTTTTTAAAAGCACAATTGCAGAGAAAAGGTTACTCAAAGTGAAAAGAGAATTTTCCTTCAGTCGCATGGCTTTGATCTTGCATCCTCTTGAGTTTTAGCAGCTGGTCAAATTACTAGGGAGGGAGCTGTTGATATGTTTGGTATTATTTGGTGTATCATAGGGAACAAAGAGCAGCTCTGAATTGATTAGAGACCAGGGGTTTGGGTAGTGCCCAGGCGTCACATGAGTAAGGAAGTGGGAAGCGCTGTCGTCTGAACCGTGCTGGTTTTGTTTAATGCCTCCTGCTTGGGAACTGAGAAGTGAACAGGTTTTGCAAATGTCCCTCAGATGTCTGAGAACACTGAAAATAATACTAGAAGAATATTGAAGCTGCACAGTGTTTTGTGCTAGAAGTAGTTTTGACCTTTCTGTTATTAATATACAAATTAATATATAAAAGAGGGGGCAAGCTCAAGTTTTCTCAAAATGGGCAGGTTTTAACATTCTACAGGCTGTCTTCCATAGGGTGGGAAATCTTTTATTAGGGGTCAAAAATGCTTCTGAAAATAATCCAAGCCTGCATTAGATAATAAATTTAACAAAGTTGCCTGCAATTCCACACAGATGGCAGCATGGTTTTGCAGAGAAGTGAAATAGAAGGGGAGACCATTTTGTGCCCCTAGGCTTTCCCACACTGGCTTTACCTGAATATTAGGTGAAGACTTGTGAAGGTTGCTGGATTCTTCCACCTCCAGCAAGTGCCGGCAGCAGGACATTGACAGGTTCTTTGCCAGTAGGTGGAGATCGTGCAAATGAACAGAAAATTGTATCCTCCTCCCAGGGAGGAAGGTGTCTATTAGCATGGAGTTCAACCTTGTTTACTTCCAGCACAAGGGACAGGGTTTAATGTGAAAAAATAACTTTGTTCTTGTGCTTTTCTTCTTGAAGAGAAGTTCGTAGACATAGTACACACTCAGACATCTGGTAGTGATTATTAAAAAACAAGCAAATGTAAATGAGTTTTTTGGGGTTTTTTGGTTGTTTGGTTTTGGTTTTGTTTTTTCTGCTGTCGTTTTGCATTTTAACTTTCTAGTATGTGGTGATGCTCTTCTCTGTGCAGCAGCACCGCATAAAATGGCAGACCTGGCCTAAAGTTACTCCTTGGTGATGTTCTTCTTGCTTTCTAGTACATGGCATGGTGGTTTTGGCTAAAACAGAAAAGTAGGAATCTTGGGTCACACTGCTAGAATAGAGGGGCAGCCCTCATTTCTGGATGCAGGAACCAGAAACCTGAGTCTCCATTTGCCAAGTGCTTTTGTAGGTAGTTGTGCTTGGCAGGCAGCTTGCAGAGTTTCTCTCTGGTGAAGAGACCCAAGCAGCAGCCTGAGATATGAGGAATGCTGCAGAAGAGGAATGCCTCCAGAACATGGGTGCAGGGGTGGAAGTAAGCTGTGCACAGGTGGGAGTGTGGGGAGGAGTCAGAAGTTGTAGCTTTTATGGAACTGCTGAAGTCAGTGCTCATCAGCTGGTGCTCGGTACTGCTTCACACCAGAGCGGCGACTCCCACCGTAGCTCATTCCCAAAGAGTCAAGTGCCATAAGCTAGGGTGCAGCATAGCCCAAAGAACAGCAAGGAAAGAGATGTATCCAAGGCACAGCCCCCTCCAAAATGGGCTTCTGGAATACATTCCTCTTTCTTGTTCCTTCTAAATGAGACTATTTTTGCATTACTGTGCACCTTTTTAGCTTCTGTGGGCATATCTGAGCTGGCTCAGCTGAGTGCTGTTGGCTGTGGTGTTGAGGGTGTCAGCAATAACCAGGACTTTGGGAGGAGCATTTCTAGGACTCACAGTCTGCAGCATTGTTGTTAAATTCATTTCCATGTAGACTGATGAATTTGAAGGCTTTATGCAGTGTGCAATATGGTACAGTGTAGATGCAGCTGGAGAGCAACTTGGAGCAGTCAGAGGTTGAAGCACCAGTGCTTATGTTCTTAGACTTATAAATGAAACTACTCCAGAATGGGAATTTTAAGAACTGTTACAGGACAAAGGAAGGGTGGCACCACCTGTCTCCAGTATTCAGAAGGATCTCTTCTGCCATCTATTGCCATGTACAGCTCACCACATGTCTGTATGGAGAGGAAGAATTTTTGTCCAATCTCAGGTGTTACAGCCCTGAAGAAAGTAGATTTAGAAGAGTCATTGCCCTTCTGATTGTCCAGATCCCGCACTTACTTATAGAGGAATAGGGCTTTAGTCCTGGATTTATGGACAAGTCTGTAGGACAGTTGCTACAGTGTGAACTGATAAGAAAGGCTATAAGAAAACTGCTTCTTGGGAGCTTCATTCAGCTGCCATATCCTCATTTGGTCACACTCCCACTGCTGCTTCTCTCTTCAGCAGCTAATAAACCCTCCTGTCCTTGCCACAGCCCCTGGCACATGGGATGGGTGGGAGGGTTTGAGTATTTGATGGTCATTAATGTATTTAAATCTAAATCAGCCTTTCTCCAGCTGCTAGAGGCTGAGCTGGAAGTATGTAATTATTGAGATATTTGAAGGTGGGTGTGTGGTTTTGTAATTGTGTTGTGCTGGAGTTGCACCTTGGTAACTCAGAGTTAAGTTTTGGGTTAAGCATGATGAGAGGTTGTGACCCTGCCTGCTGTGCTGCAGTGATGCAAATTGTGGTCCAAATAAGCATGGACTGTTCTTGCATCAGGTCCAATTAAAACCAGTTGCAGCAGTAAGGTGAGAGGTGACCTATTCTCTGGGAGAAGGACTGCAGCTGACTAATTATGCTTTTGGTTTTTTGGATCATTTCTTGTTCCTCTTTGCTTCCCTTTATCCTGAAGTCCGTGAAGGGTACTCAGGTTCACAGTGGGAAATCCTACTGCTACATAAGAGTAGTGTCAAAATTCCCTGACCACTGTGGATGTTTCAGGGCAAAAACCCAGGCATTTATACCCAGTGTGATTTATAGCCCTCTCAAGATTATCTAGACCACTGAAACACCTGTGCTTACTGGATCCCCAGGTGATACCTGAACACAGTATTAGTTTTCTATAGCTTCTTCTGTAAACTGTCTAGTATGGGCCTCAGTCTGGCAGGCAAGCTCTCCATGCCTGTGTCACTGTGACTGCTTATACAGGCAGTGTGCAGTATGTACAAGGCTCATTTATGGCTGCTGGAGTTGTCCAGTTCCTCCTAAAGCAGTTAAAGGAGTGAGGGATGGCAGCAGTGCCCAGCGGCTTTAAAGGACTCCCACTTTGCCCAAGGCTATCTTGTGAATTGTTTAACAGCCAGCGGTGTCACTTAGTAGGTGTAAGTGTCTCTGCTAAACTGCATGACATGAGGTGCGTTTGGAAACTGCAAGTACCTTCTTATAATCAGTGAGCATTGCCAGGAAAAAACAGGTGGTTGCAGAATTGATGATAATTGGAGCAGTTTTTAGCAAGAAAAAGTTTGTGTCTAGCTGTACTTTGAACTAGTTGTGAAGCATATGGGTTAGCTCAATTATTGTTCATTACATGCCATTCCCAAACACCTTTCTATTGTTAACAGGAGAGGAGGTTCTCAAAAACCAACTGTTTCCCATTTTAACACCTCTCCCCCCCACCCCCCTTGAGAAAATTCTCAAAGGAAGATGTACATCCGTTCATTATGGCTAAAGTTTTAGAGGAAGAAGTGTTTCATACAGAAATGTGCCTTGTTAGGCACAACAGTGAAAGACTGAATGGGCTTAATATTCTGCTTTCATTGGATTACTTGAAAATTCAGGTCTGGTTTAACACTGTGTTGTTGATTTAGGCCCAATTTTGATTTACTGGCCCACAGAAAGTAAAAAAAGATTGAGTAAATAAGGTCTTAGTAAAAATAGCTTCTGAAAATTTTTGCATCCAACCTTTCTGGAATGTTTAATTTTACTGAAAAGTAGCCCAGATTCTTTTAATCATATGACAGGATTAAGAATTACACTCTTAACTGCTAGTACAGGTCTAGGTTGTGTCTTGGATTACATTATCTTGCAAAGTATTTTGAATCAGCCATATCTGAGAGTGACCCCATGCTTTGCACCAGTTACCTGCACTTGATATCTGCACGGATGGGAGCAGCTAGGTCTCTTAACTTCAAGTCCTTTCCAGTTCAAACAGGTGTGGGGCCACAGATGCTGGTTTTATCTCTGTTTCCACTACTGCAGACCTGCTGGCAGCAGCCACAGAGCTGTGTGTTATCAAATGGGCAACAGATGCCACTGATATGGGCAGAAAATACTATCCCAGTAGCTTTGTGAGAGAGGAAATGCAGTTCAAAGGACTCCTTCACACACTTGCTTTCTTGCTCTTGGTGTGGTGCCATGGATTGACCTGACAGCATAGCCTGGGACACAGTGGGGGCAGAGGTGTGTGAATACAGATGGAAACACTGCCTGGTGCCACCAGAGCCAACTCATGCACTCAGGTGTGCTCCAGGGGCAGCCAACAAGATATTGTATTCTAAAGGGAGTTTTTTTCCCACTTTTTTTCTCACTTTTTTGATTATCCAAATGTTAACCCCCACAGTTTGGAGAAAAAAGAATGTTTCATGTAAGTTTTGGCATAATTGGCGTAGACATCTTCTTGAAGTTTGGAGCCCTGTTCCCATGAACTGGTAGTCTTATAGAAGGTCACTGTTGGGAGGGAATGTCTTGGACTTACTCTGCGGATTGAAAGGGTAAAATGTAGCTTAGCCATGCTTCCTGCTGGCACATGGGGTAGTGATAAAGATTTCTTTCTTGTCCTGTGAAGAATGATACCTCCAGCAACAAGTTTTGCATGCTCCTCTTGGGCTTGCCTAGAAGTGCCTGTAGCATGGTTGACTTTGAGGTGGAAATTGCACACTTGATAATCATCTGATTTCCAGCAGATACCTGGCTATTAAAGCCTAAATTACTTTTAAATTTTATTTTTAAATGAGGGCAGAACATTTCTGCAGCCTGTCACGTTCAGGTAAATTTACCTTCATGAACAAAGCTGCACACACAAGTGAATTTTTGTGTACAGACTTGCTGTGTGCCCGACCAAGTGCCACGTTGTATGGTGCAGGTACAGAATTTACATGCCTGGTTTATCACCTTCAATGAGACCAAAAGATGGTGTGCTCCAGACCTCATCGAGATCAGGGGCACAGAGCCAAGCAAACCTCAGAGATAAATATTTCACCATGCCAGCAAAATGTCTTAGCAAGGAAGTAAATAGCCCAGGTACTCAGCAGAGGGGAAGCTATAATGATGTTAGCATGGAGTGGTCAGAACAAAATCTGTGAGGTAGAGTGCCCAGCTGTGCCAGAGCCTTCTCTTAATTGTTAAGTGAAAAGCACATTGCGGTGAGAAGGAAAATGGGAATTAGTCACAAAACTGTACTGCTCAAGCAGCTGCTTCAGCTATGGTTCCTACAGTGTTTGGAAACGAAACTCCTTGTCCTGCTGTTACCAAGAAAAAGGATATATCAGGCTACAGAAAGCAGGAAAAGACAAAAACAAAAGTGGAGTTCAAGGAGCAAGTGAAAGGTAATGAGAACAAACATCAAGGACATATGGTAGCACATACTAAGCAGGAAGTTTGGTGGAAAGCTGCTGATTGCTGGAGATTAGAGAACATTTGCAGAAGATTGTTTTGCAAATCTCTTCCCAGTTGAGATGCTTAGGCATGAGAATAGCCTCTCAAACCTATAATTTTCTATAAACATATTAGTATGCATACAAATATAGTACAAATCTGATGGTGCATATTTGTTTTTGTTTATGCTTTATAGTACGTATGCTTTGTTTTCGCTTAGGCGTTACGGAGTAATAAATTGGAAAGAGATTTTTGTACTGATGTACAAAATCTCACATACTGATAGTTTAATGCTTGATTTGTGGCTAGCACAACATGCACTGTTATCTAGAATATTAATGTTTACTAAATTTAACACAAACTGCTACTACTAGCCTGAACTTTGCTTTGCAAAGAAAAGACTGCCTTTGTGTATTAAGTCTTTTCTCCTAAATGTGAACTTTTTTACCAGCTAAAGAAATGGTGCTAGGATATGCTATTTTAAAAGACATTCTGAAGCACTTTAGTTAACATAAAGTGTAGTGTTTTAATTACAAAGAATGCAATTTCCTTAAAATATTCAACTAAAAATAAATTCTACTCTAAAAAAGCTTCAAAAAGTATATTTTGTGCTAGGAGAGAAATGTTTTGCAGCCTAGTCTGACTTTTTGCAGATATTTTTGTTGTGGAGTTTTAGTCTCTGGCTGAAACTTACTTTCTTAGACCTAAACAGTCAATTCAGTAGAAGAGAAGCATACCTAAATGAGGTGAGACTTCCTGAGGCCGAGGCTTTTTTGAACTTTGTGTCATAGGTATGTGTTTAAAGTCTCTCAAAAGAAGTAGAAGGAAAATAACATTCTGTTGAGAGAAGGTGGTTTACTGTTTATTTTTATATAGTCTAGGTATTTCTGGCTGCGTGTTGGGTGTTCGCATGACGTTTAGATGTGGGATTATTTTAAGTTCTTTCCTCATCCTTTTCCGTCTTGCGAAGTTTTTTCTGTTTGCGTATTTGTACGCCTTACATAGTGTGTACCCTTTCAATGAGGACAAAGTGAGCAATTTATTTTGAGAATGGAAACAGGATTTTTTTTTGTTCCTTCTGCCGCTCATGCCAATCTGTCTGTTGTTGCCAAATGCACACTAAATAGGTCACTCCAGCAGAAATCCTTGCATTAAGAAGCAAAGAGCAAAGCCATGTTGGTGGTGTTATGCATTTAAACAATCATGGACTCATTTAGGTTGGAAAAGACCTTTGAGATCATTGATTCCAGCCATTAATTCAGCACTGCCAAGTCCACCGGTGTCCTTAAGTGCCACATCCATGTGTCTTTTTAAATGCCTCCAGGGATAGTGACTCAATCACTTCTCTGGGCAGACTATTCCAATGCTTTGCAACCCCTTCTGTGAAGAAACTTTTCCTAATACCCAATCTAAACATCCCTTGGCACAACTTGAGACCTTTACCTCTGGTCCTGCCACTTGTTATGTGGTAGAAGACACTGACCCCCACCTGGCTACACCTTCCTTTCAGACAGTTGTGGAGAGCAGTGAGATCCCCCTGAGCCTCCTTTTCTCCTAGCTAAACACCCCCAGCTCTCTCACTCCTCAAAGGCATGTGCTTCCTGACCCTTCACCGGCTCCATTTCCATCTCTGCCACCTCAATGTCTTTCTTGTGGTGAGAAGCCCAAAACAGCACAGGATTCAAGGTGTGACCCGACCAGTCCTGAGTAGAGGGGAACAATCACTGCTCTGGTCCTGCTGGCCACGCTGTTTCTCTAAATTTTAAATAGACACCATCATACACAGACAGTGTCTATCTGAGCACTTCTATCACTTCTGTTTTTCCTTGCTCAGAAGTGCTGTGTGAGTACGACTTGCTGTGCTTCGTCTAATGTAACTGTAGTGAAGAAGGAGGGTTCAATCCTTCTTTGGCAGCAGCTTCACACTTAGATTGGATTAAGTGTAATGTGAAACCTGAAATAATTGGTTTTATGCTGCTAGAGGTTTTCATGGGGACATACAAGTTTATTAAGGTGCATACATGCCTTCACAAGGAAACAGTTATAGTTGTTGCCAATGTTTTGAAATCTGTGTGTTTTTTCTTTGCTGGCCCACCTTTGAAACTGGTCATGTTTACATAAATCTGAAGCAAGAGCTACTTAGGAGCGTGTCTTTTGCTTCCTAATCTTGATTCCTCATCCCTGTATGCTGTAGCTACAGAATAGTTATTTCTGGCTTGCAGCTCACTCTGTATGTAGTCTCAGGCACTGAAGTAGAAGCCTGTGGAGCACATACATATCCATGCAAGGAACAGAAGTTTTTGCAGGACCTAAAGGATGCTGCTAGTGTTCATAAATTGAATCAGTGATGTTTACACCCTTTAACTGCTCATGGTTTTAATAAAAGTTGAATACTTCATCAGGGGGCCTGGTTTTGTGGCACTGGTGAGGTCAAACTGAGCAGGTGGGAGTACAGCAATTTTCAGCTCTGGTTTAAGAGGAGAAGCATCTCGGACACATCTGACCATAGAGCAAGAAGCCTCCACAGCCTCCCTGGGAGAAGCAGCAAAAGTTCATGGTTGTAAGTGGAGGGAATACCTGGAATTTTCTATGTCCTCGCTGAAATCAAGGGTGGTCCCCATGGGTAGTGAAGAGCCTGTGATGCTGCCAGGCCAGGCTGCATGCCCCATGGGGATTATTTTTGTCCCAGAAAAGAACACTAGCAGACAACGTACTTTCAGAGACTGACAGAACCAAAAGTACTTTCGGTTCCCTAATTCACATCTATGCCAAACTTGAAAGTCATTCTCTAATCCCGTTTCAGTGCTCTGGGGACTGATAATAGGGATACTGCAAACCAGCCTGGATGATTCTTGCTGCAAAGGGTTAATTTTTGAACCATAAAACAGGCTTAGCTTTTACTTTGTGTGGTGGTACTCCTCCTTGCTTAGCACTGATCATACGAGATTGGGGCAGGTACAGAGATGCAGAGAGTGAGTGGGTTAATGTTTGTAACAGCCTGGCTGATGAAGCACATCAATGGGAAGAAATTGCTGTGCAGAAAGCTGGGATGCTCGCTAACCTTTATAGTCTGTTTTTTGCCGAGAGAGCATATGTTTTGTGCAGAACAGAAGCCAACACAAAGCGTTTTTCTCTGGCTGCATGTATGGTTTTGGTGATAGAAATGTAGTTGCTTGAAATTAAAATCCCATTCATCCTGCGCGGGAGTCCTCAGTGTGCTTGAAGAGACGGAGCTTTGCAAAGCATTCTGAGTAATTTTTTGGAGACACAGGCAGATCTATACAGGACCTTCATCCTGGAAAGATAACTGTTCATAGATATGAGGAAATAAATATGTTGAATAGTCTCTTAGTTCCAGTTCACAAATTACAAACACCATGATAAAAAGAAAATGTAAACACCAGGTTCTTTTTGCCATGGAGGAGATTAAAAAAAGCAGTAGAAATGGCTGATATGTTTTGTTGTTCGGGGCAGTGCGGGTTGGATAGTAAGGACAAGGACAATTTTATGCATATTTTAGGGAGAAAATTGCTGAATGTTACTTTTGCTCCCTGTTGTCATTAGGGGACATGTATGTTCATTCAAACACTGCTGGGATTTTCAATGTTTTGTTTTTGCTATCTTAGCGACAAGATTGCAGAAGTTTAAAATACAATAACAAACTTCTTGTTACCCAAATATTTAAGATTAATACCTGTGAAAAACAAGAGGTTTGCCAATTATGTGTTTCATCCCTACTGAAAGATAACTGTGCTTTCCTTAAGTCACAACAGTTGAGGCTGCCATAGAGTGACAAGACCTGGGCTTCCCCTCAGTGTTATTTAATATGTTTCATTTTGACATTATGTAAATACTCTGCTATTAGGGAATAAAATGACATAAAATTGCATCCTTCCTCAAAAAGGTTTTAAGTTCTTTCTGTAGCTTCTCTCCTTTTTGAAGCTGTACTAAAGATCATAATTAGAATTCCAGTTGCTTAAGTGAGAAATTTACATGTTCTTATATGCTGAGCTGAGCCAGGTTCCCAGCGAGACCCCCTCTGGGTATCTGTCCTGCCCCAAAATGCTTTCCCTAATACCAATTTACGTTCTAGACATATTAAAGAAAATCATATTCATTGCTACCTAGCAGTTAATCAGAGCCTTCAGATAGGCTTGAAATAATTTGCAGGCAACTGCCAAAACCACCTGCAGCCACTCATTTCCTGCAGCCATACCCGAGCATGCTTTAAAACTAATCAGCGAGTGTCAGTCCATTGCCCAGTACCAGGACTGAACAAATTCATTCCATGCATGTCCTTCAGTCTTAACAAATTTATCCCAAATCCGGCTTAACCCCACTGCTGACCTCCCTGATTACTGTCTTCTGGGCTGTGGCCCAGCAAACAAAAATCTAAAGGTTTTGACCTGATGTTTTCCCTGTCAAAGATATTTTTTTCCAAAGGTTTTATTCTTTTTAGAACTGGGCACAAATGTATATACCTTATCTGCTAATACATATTTTACTATGAAAATAAGATTCTAGCAGATTGGAATAAATTAAAACCTTAATGGGGTTAAAATAAACCTAATTTGTAATTTAATTAAAAACAGAAAGCAATGAGCACTAACACTTAACAAAAAAAAAAAGACATTTTTATGGTGCAAAATACAGATTTAATTTCCAAATAAGTGAATGGTAAACTGTAATTGTATCATGTGCAAGAAGACACTCTGAACATATGAAACAGTAGTCACAGATTTTGTAGTCAAGATGTTCCCTTTCTGATTTTCCAAATTGTAGCAGAAGAAACTAAAAGGATAAAACAAATAAAATACTGTCTTCATTATTGACCCAGCTAGGGATTTGGTATTGGTGGGAGATGGGTTCACATCTCTGTCTCTTTCTCCTAAATGGTGAATTTTTATCTTTCCACAAGTTCTGCCTAACACGTTTCTGATGTGCTCTTGTTTCCACAGGCCAAGGCTGCAAGCACAAAGGAAGTTTGCTCAGTCCCAGCCAAACAGTCCCAGCACAACTCCAATAAAGATAGTGGAGCCGTTGTTACCCCCTCCTGCCACTCAGATTTCTGACCTCTCCAAAAGAAAGCCCAAGACAGAAGATTTTCTCACTTTCCTCTGTCTTCGAGGTAGGTGTCTGGCAGCAGTGCTGGGACACAGTCTCGTTCACAGAAGGAGCTGTAGCACTGCACACCAAGCAGCAGCCAGACAAATGTACTGGAGCTGCACTTGAAGTTATTGTGTGCATTTCAGCTCTCAGCAATTTGACTGTATCTGCAGCAGGAGCATTTGAGTGCATGGTTCTGAAGATCATAAAATGAGGCTGGTAATAGTGCAAAAAGAAATCTCTTTTATGCTTGGCTCTCTGTTACCCTGAATGGGTTTTTGTCTAGCTCTCTTTAAGTCCTCCCCATCCTCCTTTGTTTTGCCTGACTATAAACTGAAGAAGCGCTTAACTTGCCTGAGTACTTGTTCCTGCAAGAGGAGAAAATCTGCTTGGAAATTCCCCTTCTCTACCTACTCACTGTCCTTTATTGTTCAGTCTGAGTGAGGGTTTTCATCTGACAGTGAGTGGAGGGTTTGCCATTGTTCTTGACTGCCTCAGGAGCTGGATTGTTCCTGTGGTGATAATTAAAACAGGTGAGCTCCTCCTCTCAGCAACCCAGTATAAACTCGGGATCTGAAACTGGAGTGAAATACTTGAATTACCTCGCAGTAACAGGTGCTTGAGCCTGGCTGGAGCTATGTGGTGTGTCAGGGATCCATGGGCTGTGTGTCTGCAAGCCTGCAGGTCAGACTTGAGGGGGGCCTGAGCATGAGGTACAGCTCACTGTCTAGGTTAAGCTAGGGAAGGAGATGTTACTCAAGTGGTCATTTTTCTTAAGACTTTCCGTGGCCCTGTGTCCCAAGTCGTGTACTGAAGACAGCATCTTTCAGTTTAATCCCCAATTGTCATGTTATCTCTTGCTGTATGTTTCTCTGTAGGTGTGTCCCCTGTCCCATTAGTTAGCCATAAGTGCATCCTCTGTGCTGGAATGAGGCCTCTTGCTGTTGTTTTGTCCCATTACCTACAGAAAGAGAGTGCATTTGTTACAGACAAGGCTTGTCTGCAAAAGTCTTACCTAGTGGGCTGAATCTTTCAGAGCTTGCGTTTGAGTTCCCCTTTCTCAGTTCTCTGTTGCATCTGTGAACAGCAGTGATCAACACCACCCATAGCTTCCTTCTGAGGCTTTCTCACCTTCATGCGGTGTGGTTTGATTTCTTTTTTATTCTTTAAGATTTTAGACTAGTGGTGCCTTCAGACTGGTTGCTAATTTATCCATCTTATTTCACATCCAATATGGAGCCTCCATCCTGTTGGGACCTCTGGTAAAGTGGGTGGGTGGAGGGGATAGAGGAGGGCAATTTGCTGGCTTTTGTGTTTGTTTAAAGGATGGAGAGGAGCAGAATCTAATGGAGTTTAAAGTGGCATCATGGTCCTCTGAAATGTAATCTGTGGAAATGTATTTCTAATTTAGTGTGCTGTGAGGTTGATCAGTCTGTTGGCAGCGTGTCACTGCTGTGATCTGGGCCAACTGCCACAGTTGTTGGTGGGAAGAGTCAGATGGGGGCTGTGTCTGTGTGTGTCTGTGTGTGAGCACACATGGCTGCCTTCACACACTTGTTTCCACTGCTTGCTAACTAAGCATGTGGTATTTATAGCTTTGAAGGCACTTGCACTTAAAGAAAGGCAACCTGTGTGGGGGTGTCACTTATCTCCACTTTTATTTCCTGCTCTCTTAGCACTCTCTTAGTATTCTGGTGTAACAATGCAGATGGGAAGCACGGGTACTTTAGTCCTATTCCAGTGCTTCATGTTGATGGGTTTTTCAATTTTTTTTTTCCATTTAAATCAATGGCTGTTTAGCTCTTGCACCTGTAATTTTCTCTTTTGTTATTCATCTGTGGCATAATTGATGTTTTGTACTGTCAATTAAGAACTTGCAATTCATTCCTAATTTCTTCAGTATGCAGGAGTACTCGAACATTTCTGACAACACATGCATTCAGACGGCAAGATCACAATTACAATTATGTTAAAAACCACGAGGGAAAGTCTGCTCTGAGTGCCACACATGGCATGTTCTTGGTCTGCTTAAACAGTCTGAAGCAGAAAGGGAAAGCTGTCAGCTTTGTGTTTCAGCACTCCTGTAAGCCTATTACTCCATCACCCTTGTATAAAACGTGAAAAGAGCCAGTTAAAAAGAGGCAGCAGAACCTTCTTGGACACCTGCTACCTGGATGCTTCTCTGTGGAGGAGCAGGAGAGTGCTGTGGTTTGGAGGGAGGAGTGGGCTGTTCAGACTTGTATTAGCATGGTTCTGGCTTCTGTCCCTGAACTGCTGTGTCCCTCAAGAGCTCCTGGCTGCCTGAGGTTGCGTCCATTTTGCCTCTGGGAATGTTTAGCTCCAGGTGGTTTTCTCTTTTGATGTGTCCATTTCAAAACAAGGAGATGGAAGCTGGTTGTTAATATGCAGGTAGGGAGTTCACGTAGCAGAGTGCTGGTACATCCAGCTCCAGAAAGGTCCCACAGGTGACTTTCCCCAGGGCATTGTCAGGCTCAGTTTGGTGCTACTCTTCTGGTGATGCCTAGTGAGCTTGGAGAGGGAAGAGCCAGCAGCTTACTAAGGTCCTGCATAGGGAAGACTTGGGATTTTTTGGAAGGAGTTCTTTTGATTTGGAACCTCCATGCTATTATTTATTGAAGTGTTGAGGATTTCAGAATTGTTTGCATGATGGGACGGGTGGTTGTTCTGATTTCTTTCCAGCTGTATATGTCCAGCCTTGGCTCTTTGTGCTTTCACCATGAAATGCAACCTGCAATTGCATGGAAATAAGAGCACACACACAGGGTTGAAGTTCAGCGCTTTGAAAACCTTAAGTGTAATAGTGTTAAGATCCAGGACAGTAAATCCCCATGTTTGTTTGTTTAATTTAAAAAAAAAAATTTAAAAATTAGGACTATTTTGGGTCCTAGTCATTCAAAATGATCTGGTGATATAATCCCTGGATTCACGATCAAAGTGTTTTTTTGGGCAAAGGAGTCTTTCCCAGGTTTGGTGGGAATGCAGCTCAGTGGTCTTCTCTGCCCTTGTCCCACCACACCCAGCAGTGCTGCCAGAAGCACAGGGTAAATTTGTCACACCATAGAATCATGAATCATTAAGGATGGAAAACACCTTCTAGCTCACCAAGTCCAACCTTTGACTGAATTCCACTGTGAGTTCACATGCCAGTGTGAACTTTCGTTTTCTCTTTTTAAACACAGAAATGTAAGCATCCTGTCACCACTACAGGTTCACTCTTCATTGTTCTTGTGGGGTTTGTTTTGAGTGGGAGCAGCTGAATTCTGTCAGTGAAGGAGCAATACTACCATACTACAGGGTGGAAGACAGGCCCTTGACATGTCAGATCCCATACTTAGGAGAAGAAGTCCCATATACCTGTCCTTCTGTGTGTAAGAAAATCTAATAATTCAAATAATTTTAACTCCCCCTCAATCCATTAGCACCCTGTAATTTCAAAGGGAAATAATTTAATGAAGATGACCTGCTTAGTTTCATTATCCAGAACACTAAGGCTTTAGACATATTTTAATTAGTTTGTTTTTCAAACTCTTGTTTTGATAATACACTGTACTAATTACTTCTTAAAAGGTAAGTGGAGCACAATGAAAAAGCTGTAACAGTAGATGAATATCTGAGCAACCTGGAATACATTTCTAGGCTGGCCAAACTTGGCAAGACTCCTCTGTTTTCTATTATTTTACAATCTTCCTTTTAAAAAGGTCGATGGGGTTTTAAAAATTTTTTTAAATAGTGACCTAGAATTTTCAAGTTAAGGAGGTGAATAGTACAGATATCTCTGAAGTGTTTGTCTGCAGTGTTCTTATCTTTAAATAGCTTCTTTGAAGGAGCCTGTATGCCCTTTGCCAGAGGCATAATTAGTATCTTTCAGCAGCTTGTAGATCCGAGTGTGTCATCTCTATATGGTTGTACAACAGCTCTCACTTTTACTGTGTTTTCTGACTCTGATCATATTTTTCTTAATAGCTTCTCTTACAGCACTTTTAAGTTACCTCTGCTCTCTGTGATTATTTACAGGTTAAAATATTGGGAGTCAACTATCAGGCTAAAGGAGGAAGGAGAAACAATTCCCTGTGAGCAATAGATCTTTGGCAAAAGGCGATAACAGGAAGGCTATGATTAGGAGAGTACAATTTAAGAAGTTTTCCCATGACCAATTTTCTAATTAAGCTGAGCCTCTGGGAGTTACATGCTAGAGAATTTCAGGGATTCCCAAATAAAAATGGTTTAATTGAGATCTCATGAAATGAGTTTTCAGGCTCTTCTATTCTGCAAAACATGTGATTGTTCTTTTTCTTCAAGTGCTGTGCTGACTTAATATTCTGATGATTTATTACAGTTGTGCAAAATCAAAAAATAAAATTTCACTACAGTATGTTTGTCTGAACTTAAGTAACTTACAACTTTTAGCGCAGGTGTCTCTTAAACAAGCTTTTTATTCTTTTAAACTCCTGTATTTGGGTGGCAAAAAGGTCCTTTGGGGCCTTGATCCGAGTCGTCCTTTTTGAGTCCTGATGGGACTTGACACTTGACTGTGTCAGTTCATACCTGCAGAGTTTTCCAATCACAATGGGAGAGTCCCCAGAACCAAAATTTGGGAGTTGTTAATTTTGGGCATGTTAGAAAACAACTGTTAATTTGCCTATCTTTCAGCAAGGCAGAAGGTATGTTTGCCTGTTATTTCGGTGTCTGTAGGTTCTGTAGTCAACATGTGCTGTGCTTGGAGAGCTGCTGACTTGCATTGGTCACATTTTTGAAGCACCATCCTTTGGCACCCTGGAGACTTGCTCACCACATCAGAGTAAGCAGATTGAATAGCACAGCAACTTGATTAGGCTGGAAGCAAAGCAGTGAAAGGCTGATACTGTCCAAAAGTATGAGCTTCTTTGCAGTCTGGGTTAGTTTTTATAATTCCAAAATAATATTAAAACATGCAGACATACAATATATTGTTAAAAATACTGGAAGAAAAAATGTTATTGATTTTGTTATTATGTAATTTAGTATTTGAAACTATCATTTTAGGATGAATTGAAAATCCAGTAATAAACTTTAGGGTGCTGAATTTTAGTTGCACAAACCATTTAATAAAAGTTTGCCTTTAGTAATTGTAACCTCAAAATTTCTTAAGTTCTTTTTTAAAGTTAGGAGTAACGCTGAAGTGTAGAACATTAGCTGTTTCTCATATTTGCAACCATTCAGGCCACCTATGGAATATGCACCACTAAACAACTCTTGTGGTGGTTTAGGACAAGAGTAATTTAATCAGTGTTGGCAGGAAGAAGTGATTACACAGGCTCAGAGTGAACAACACTTGTGTGAGATACAGAGAGAGAAGAGAGCCTGGCGACCACCACCATGGCATTATTCTTTCCCAGGGGAACAGAGTGCTGCTGGAGTGCCAGAACTCCAGGCATCCAGTGGAAGATGCGATTTCATGCCAGTGTGTGCCTACTGGGAGATTTAAGAGATGGGTTAGAGGTTCTGAAGGAAGATAAGAGTATCTGTGTAGTACTACAGCTGAATGGAAGTTTTTTCTTGCTCTTCCAGTTTTTGGGCCCTTTCTGATGTTAACAATTCCAGTATCTACCTTCAAAAAGCCACGGGATGCAGTTAACTGATTGAAACGGGAGACTAATCTTGACGTTTAGTTCTTGTATTTGCCACAGACTCACTCTGAGTCCCTCAGTGAGCTGTTTAGTTTCTTCTAAAATGAGGATAAATATTAACTCTGTATAGAGATAGGCATTGACATAGCTGGATGTTGATTATGGGTGAGCTACT
Source organism: Polioptila caerulea (assembly GCA_013397295.1). Taxonomy (NCBI): domain Eukaryota; kingdom Metazoa; phylum Chordata; class Aves; order Passeriformes; family Certhiidae; genus Polioptila; species Polioptila caerulea. The sequence goes on from VYXF01009618.1 coordinate 651,511, forward strand.
GGCATAAATCTGAGTGCTGCGATGGCAACAGCAATTCAAAGCCTCCCTGCCCAGGTGGGCAATGTAAAGTATTCTGGCAAAGGCAATTCCTGCCCTTCATCCCGGCCAAAAAACCTCTGAGCCTGCTTCTCTAACCTGTGAACATACCATAGCTTCAGAGTTATCCAAATGACTGATTTTGTGCTGGGGATGGGACCCAGGATCTCTTGGGCATGAAAAACAATCTGGTAGCTTTTGGGGAAAGTCATCCTGGTGGTTTGAAACTTCCATACTAGTTTTGTTCTTAGTGGGAGGGAACGTAAGTTTGGAGGTTGATTTTGAGGTTCACTGTAAAATCCAGTCAGGCTGGTGGAGTTAAATTGCTTTGAGATTATCAGATACGAATGGTAGATGTGAGAAGCACTCCTTTGGTGTTTTGGGCTTTTTTTAAATTTTGAGTACTCTGTTACTCTGGTGTGTTTTGCTAAGTTAGGAAAGTAGACCATTTTTTCCTGAAGACTCATGCACTTCCCCCACCCTTGCTCCTTTTCCCTAGAAAAGGAAAAATTTTCTTCAGCTTTTTGGGTTTAGCTCTACTACATCGAAGAAGGGACTGAGAAGAAAATGGGGTTTATGTTGCTACAATAGCTGATAAATTAACTGTAACACCAGTTATTTGATTTGTACAATGGCAGCAGAGGGAAGAGTTGGAGCTCAGTTTTATTTCCGTATTTGGGATAGCCTTTTCCTCCCTCTCTCTCAGGCACCCAGCTCAAGGAGCTCCCTCTGGGGCCATTCCTGCAGGTGGAGCCAGACAAGTGAAGTACAGTTGCTCTTTCCCATAGAGTTTATGTAGTTTGTGCTCCTTTAGCTGGCTTGGTAAGACAACCACAAGGTGCAGGTGTAAATTACATATATTTGCACTTCGGGGATTTGGCGTTGTCCTGCCAAAATGTAATAAGTGGGACATATAATAAATGAGAAGCAGGCCCTAAATGTTAAGCATTGAGATGCCAGCACATCAGGAGCATTTGAGAGGCAAGGTTTTTCCACCTGCATGCAGCCACAAAATGGGGCTGTGTGTCAGAGGAGAAGCCAAACCTCTGAACGTGGCTCACTGTAGGGCTTGGCAAGCTGTGTGCTTTTTTGGGGCAGGCTGGAGTCCCACATACCTTGACCTGCCCTGTGCTTAAATCATTCTAATGTCTTAAATTGTTTTAAGATTTCTCCAAAGCACATCTGGGTTGTGTTTAATTGTTAGGAGGGGAAAAAAAAGAGGAGCTAGAGGGGGAGTTGGTGTAAATAATTCATGGAGAAGAATCCTCCAATTTTGCAGAAACCACAGCCCAAATTACAGAGAAGGCTTTTGGACTGAGATGATTTTTGTTGTGGTTGTAACATACCAGGGTTTGAATCCTGTCCAGATGAAAACATTTGGTTTGTGCTTCAGTAAATACTGCAGAAGCACTGCCAGCTAATTCTGAAGAGTAATGAAATAGTATTTTTGGCAAAGCACATGCACTTTCCATACTTCTGATTCCACTCTTCAGATCCAAATTCAGAGGGTTTTTTAAACATGTTTAGCTAGTCCAAGACAAAAGTTAATGTAATTTAATGAGAAATAAAACATAATGTAATTTAGGAGAGAAAATGACACATTTGTAAAAAAAAAAAAAATGTAATAACCTCATTAGTCAAATAAAATGGGTGAAAAAGAGTATAGTTTATTCTATTAATCAGGCACTTGTTGCTGAGGTCAACACTTCTGTATGTTCAGGCTGCAAAAGCATCAATTCCGCCTACTGGTAGTAGTGAGCCTGAATTTTGCACATGCAAAGGGTGACATCTTTCCTGAAAAATTGCTAAAAGGAGCACCACAACTTAAACCCCCCATATTTTACTTTGTTCTTATTGTTGTGTAAACACCAAATTATTGCAACAGAGGACGTGAAATACATTTGTCATTCTTTCATATGCATTAGGCCACACTTAGTGTGTAGTTGTGGTAATCATTTTTCCTATGTAGTTAGGCTTTCTTTTGTATTGCTCTCACAATAGGAGGGAAGACAAAATACTCAAGAGAGAATTTCAATAATGAAACTGAAGATACTGATGGAAGCAGTTGCCAAACGTACTTCAAATCTAATTTTTTTAAAGAGCTGACTGTCCTCCATTTTTGTAATAATTCATAGCTCATTGTAACCTTGATGAGTGATTTTTAAAAAACTAACTCATCATCAATGATTTCCTCAAAATTTGCCACATGCAGCAGTATCTGATCCTAGGAGCTCTTGTACTGGTGAGGAGAGAGTGTCAGCACTCCGAACTTTCTATGTGGCTTACAGACACAGACATGTCAGACATGGAAATTTTTTAGAGGAGGGGGAGAGGGCTGGGAAGTTCCCTCCAGGTTGCTGCCTGATTTTGGCTGTGACTCTTCCACTCTCAACTGTGAGACTTGTTAAGCAGGAAAAGAGGTGAATGGCATGTGTCTGGATCAGCAGGTTGGCTGCACTATCAGATGGATGCCTTATATTAAGCCAGCCTTAAAGCAATGTCCTTTCCACTTTACTGTATTTGTTAAAACTTCATGTCAGTTGTCCCTTCCGTATGTCCCTTCTCCTGTTGCTCCCACAGCTTGTGTTCCTCTGCTAGCATACCTCTCACCGCTCATCCTTCTCCAGCTGCAGCACATCTGGGTTCTGCTCTTCTGCTCTGCTGCTGCTGCAGAAGGCTTTACAGCCTTTCTTACAGCTTGTTCCTTCTGCCATGGCTTCTCCTTCCTTCCCAGTATGTTGCCATTGCCCCATCCAGATCTTTGGTGACAGCATATGCTTTTATGCAAATATTGCTGGAAAACAAATCAGCTGTCTTGGGGAGGTGGAGAGCGGAAAGCATTTAGGAATTGTGTGCCTAGACATCATCAGGACACAATGTAAAATGTGCAGCTCCTACACAGGATTGGAAACATACTGAGTTTAATGTTTTGTTTAATAACATAAAGTGATATATTACGCTACACATTCAATAAGAAAAAGTGTGCAGAGAAATTTTCCAAATCTTTTCTGGAGAGCTTGCAACGTTACATTACAGTTATAGCATTTGGTATTGGACTTTAATTTCCTTAGTCTGGGATTTTATTCTGAATCTGTTCCCCGGTCTGATTCACCCCCTACAGAAAAGTTAAGCTGCCACAGTTGAGGAGGTGGCACAGATATAATAAGAAGAAGCCAGATGGAGGTAGATGTTCTGTAGGCCATTCTTGATGCCAAGAAAAATGTCCACACAGCTATCAACAGTCTAGATGGTTTCTTGCATGAAATATCTTGTAAATGAGTGGTGAGAAGTAAAATTTAATTTCTAGGCAGCCATCAAATTTGCTGAGTGAGCGGGCTATTCAGGCACCTGCTGATGGGGTGGGTGGCAGGGTGGGTTTCTCAGGGTGGAGGGCTGCTCGTGTGCTTTCCCCAGGCTCTGGAGGGCTGCTCCCCTGCTTCATCTCTCTCTCTCTCTCTCTCTCTCTCTCTCTCTCTCTCTCTCTTTCTTTCTCTTTCTGATTTTTCTGCTGTTTTCTTGGGGATGGAAAGTGAGGAAGTGGGGAATTGTAGACTTAGAGTGCTGAGACCTGGCAGGCACCATGTCCCAGGAACAGACGTTGCCCTTTGTTCATAGCATTGCTGCTCTTCTTTTTTGCTGTTGGTTATTAATTCCAATGTCAGTCTTTATGTTACCCTTGGTACGCTTCAAGAATCACATTTGGTGCTGGGGAGGGCAAGAGGAAGAGGAGGGATGAGTGCTCATCTTAATTTTCTCTTGCTGCCTGGCTGGCAGATATGTGCAAGAAAGAACCAGCACAGCTGCCCTATGAGTTTCTGTTGCTGAGTGTGTCCAGGAAGAGACAAATGTGCAGAATAGTGATCTGTGAATTTTACCTATCAAGGAAGCCCCTACAATACTGTGTTCTGTGAATGTGTGTGTAGGGATGTGTCTGGTGAACCTGCAGTTTTCCTTATTCTCATGCCATTTTGGAGGGCTTTTATCGTCTTGCTGTCATACATCATTTTCATGGTAAATATCATGGTAATATCATGGTAAATATTTCTCAAAAGCAAATGTCTTTATAGGAACCTGAGTAACCTGAGTTGTTTTGTTGAGCAACTCTCAACAAAGTTTGTAAGGAAAACCACCATGGTCTTAACTTCCGGTGAAGACCAGCCAGATTTTTGAGGATGGGCAATATATTTTATTTGACTAACTGATACAGCTGGAAAAAAACCAATCAGCTCTTGAGCACACATTGTTCTTCAGATTCCCAATGGTCTTGAATGGTTATAGCTACAGTAACTCTTCTTAGTATTGTTCATATAAATCAGTAGCTTTGAGTAACAAATGGGGGGCCCCTGTAGAGGTAGGCCGTGGCATCACGTACGCGTCCCTACCTATCCAAGAGAGAATGAGGGGTATTTGGGACAGGAATCATTATTACACAATGTTAAAAAAGGTGAGTGATTACATAGCTTCCACTCTTCACAGTTCAGTTTTGTTCATATGACTTTTATTTTTTCATGAGAAGTCATGAGAAGTCTGAGTATTATTACCATAAGAGGAGTCTTGGGGGGGATTGCTTAGCTCTTTGCTTGGTGTCAACCAGCTGTGCACATAAACCACTCACACATCAGGTGTTATTTCATAAACATAATTGTCATTCTTTCAGCGTGAATGAAATCACAGTGCATCTGTAGGCGTGTCTTCTCTTTAGTTTGCTCATAAAGGGAAATTGCAGTGTCTTGAGCTTGGCCAGCCTGTGTCAATATTTTAAACCAGTTTTTTCTCAGCCTTTTGGACATGTTTAGCTACATAAGCTTAAATTGAAAGTGGTTTTAACCAGTTCAACACATATTTGTGAACAAATTATTTGAGGCTATTCCAGAACTGAAGTAGTATTATAAAAGATGAGGATGAAAATAGTTCTAATACAAAAATTAAACAAGAAAACTCAGGGCTTTTAAATTTCTTTCAGAGTCCTCCATCCATAACAATGCAATGTGCAAGTCCAAACTTTTTTTTCTTTCTTTCTGTTTGGCTAGTCAAGTTTAATAAATATGTAAGAAAAGCTGGTGGGAAGGAGTGGAGGAGACCCAGACTGAACGCCAGCTTTTCTCCAAGGTCTCATATTGCAGAGCACTTAGATCAATAAAGTGAGAGTTAGCAGGACTCTCCTGTATTATTGGATGTTGCTAGTCTAATTTCTCTGGAAATGTACTTCCCAAACAGTCCCAGCTGTCCCAGGAATGCAGTTTAACCATTGTTGTTCGTAGTTCTCGATTGGAAAGAATTAAAAACTGTCATTGTGATAGGAGATTTATGCACTGAGATTACAGCAATTGAATACCAGGAGGTAGGTGAAGTTTGTACCTGCTCTCAAACTTGGGTAGACTCTCCCTTCTTTCTAAAGAGACTGACACAGTACTGTATTTTATTTTCTGCTTTAAGAAGAAGGAAAAAAAAAGGATTGCTATTGTAATAACAACATTTGCATTGCAGATGATACATTTTTGTTGGTTGCTGTTTAAAACAGCTGCCAAAAAAGCTCAGAGATGTGGAATTCTAAGGAAGATGAAGCTGAGAGAACAGATGCTATATCTACACTCCTATTTTAGTGTCTCAGAAGGATGAATTTTCTGACTATTTCTCTAAGTATAACAGGGATTTCAGTCTGTGTTTGAGTCTAATTTGGAGGGTTCCAAACAGTGAGGTTCTTTTATGCCATCATTTGTCAATACACAATGGTGTCAGATGATGTTAGACTTTAGATTCTGATAAGAACTGATGCACTTGCATCCAGTTTCTGAATCCATACTACCCATTTGGATACCTAGATGGAAGAAAAAAACAATTTCTTTTTCAGGCAGCACTGTCCTAGGAGTAACTATTTTAAAACAGAGTCGTCTAGTTAGTTGCTGTTGAGACCTAAAACTCCCCTACAAGCAGAAGAATTAATGTTCCTCTCAGCACCTCTTACCTACTATGTTTGATTGCTTAGACTGTGCCAGCAAGTTCTGGGCTTACAGAAAAAATGTGAAGGTTTTTTTGTTTCTCTAAGTTGCTACAGCTTCCATGCCGTGAAATATGTCAGCAGTCTTAATTTGATCATCAGTCTATATAAACAAGGAAACTGTGGCAGGCAAAAGCCTTTTCCCCTAGGATAACCATATGTATCCATACATTTCTGTCTAGGTTGGATGGAATAATACACAGTTTCAGGGGGGAAAAATTATCATGCCCTCAGTGCTGCTGTAGGGTTTCTCCTGGCTGCCCCAGGCCTACACTCACACATAGCACAGCATGCTGGGGAGGAGTTTCTCTCTGCTTCTCCCCGAGGCGGCCACAGTTCCAAAGGGGCCAAAAGCAAATGTCTTTATAGGTGGAGGCTAAGCCTTCAGTGGGATGGAGGAGAGAACTGGAAGGGTCAGTTTTCAGTAAGAAAGCTCATGGATTGAGATGAAGACAGTTTATTAGACAAAGCAAAGCTGCAAGCAAAGCAAAACAAGAAGTTCATTTGCTACTCCCTGCTGGCAAGTGAACACTGCAGGTGTTCAGCTATCCCCAGGATGGCAGCCTCCATCACATGAAATGGTTACATGGGAATACAAATGGTGTAACAATGAATGTCCCCACCTTCCTCCTTCTTCCTCCACCTCCTATTGCTGAGAACAAATCCTATGGTCTGGAATATCCCTTTGGCCAGTTGTGCTGTCTGTGTCCCCTCTAGCTGCTTGCTGGTAAAGCAGCATGAAAAACAGGGAAAAAAAAAAAAAAAAATGCCTTGACACAGTGCAAGCACTGCTCACTAATGGCTAAAACATCCCAGTGTTATGAACCCTGCTTCCAGTGCATATCCAAAACATAGCCCTGTTCCAGCTACTGTGAAGAAAACTAACTCCATCCCAATCAAAACCAGGATATTTAAGAATGGGTGATTCATTGCACAAACAGCCCATCCCAGCTTTTGTGCCATATGTAGGTAATTCATTCATTAAAAAGTAATTTTTATAGTTAAGAGTATTTTGTACAAATCTGGTGAAAGCAGAAAATATGCAATCAAAAAATAAGCTCTAGTTAATTGTTGGCAATGGCAACACTCACAGCTCAAAATCAAACCAAACACAGAATTGCAGTTCTGAAGGGCTTGAAGCCAGAAGTGCTTCCTAAGGAAGTGCCAGCCAAATAACCACTACCTTGTGTTGGTCTTTAGCCCAGTTCTCTTTGTCCTTTTGTTTTATTTAGCTGCAGAAAAATAATTGAAGTTGCTATTATCCAAGTATGTTGACTATACTTTCCCTTTCTTTAAAAGACATTTTTCTTTGGGAATAACTAGAAGGCTCCTAGGGCACCTGTCCATCCAGAGGATAGACAGGAGACTCATTTTGAAGCAGAAGGTGATATTGAGCACATGAGAAAGTACCCATTAGTTGGCAGCAGTATTTGTAAATTTAAAAATCATGGGAGTGTCATGGGAAGTAATCGAGAGATGAGAAGCAACATCCTCAAGAGGAGCACACAGGGAATCAGAAGGCCTTTCCTCTTTTTTCTCCTTTGCCAGGAATCCTCTTGGCAAATAAGCTTCTCAATGTCTTGGCTTTTCTCTGTATTTCTTTCTGCAGAATACCGCCAAACATTGTGTACAGTATTGTAGCGGTCTGCAAAGCATTGTGAACTTTAAATGCTTTATTGTAATGATAACTTTAAAATATCACTGCGCTGCAGACTGGATTTTTGCTCTTTTTTCTTCTGTTTGGAAAAGCTGTAAGCTTCTCGTTGTGTGTTAAGATTTCAGCAAGGCACTTGAGCACGCATTTGAAATTAAGCATGTGCATTAGTCCTCTTCTGAATACACAGAACTATTAATTAAGGCTTGGAGCAAGACTGATTGTCTGAAGCATGAATAGAATATGCTTGAGGTGGGGAGAACCCTGCTTTTTAAGCACATGCATATTGTGTTGGTAAAAACTGATAAATAAAAACCCTCTAGCTGGTCATGCACTGGTCTGGCCCCCCAGCTCTGAGTCCCACTTCCCCTTGCCATGGAGGACGCTGAGGTAGGTTATGATGGTTAGTGCAGTAAGTGAATGTAATGATGCTAATGAGCCATTTCTTTATAATGATCAGGTTCTCCAGCCCTGCCCAGCAACATGGTATATTTTGGAAGCTCTCAGGATGATGAGGATGAAGAAGAGGAGGAGGAGGAGACAGAGGACACAAAAACAGCCACAAACAATGCTTCATCATCATGCCAGTCAACCCCCAGGAAAGGAAAAACGCATAAACATGTACCAAATGGGCAAGGTAGGTCCTAAGTAGTGCTGTTCTCCTGCACCCCTAGTAAAGAAATTTATGAGCTGAATGTGCTCAATCCTTGTCTCTTCTTCTGGATCTGATTGAAAAAGTAGTGGAGTAAAATGCAGTTTCAGCATCTTGTGCTTCAACCTGTTTCTTCTGACAGTCTGAACTCTGGCAGAACTACTGCAGGGCTGGAATTACATACAGACATATATACATATATACTGACATGGGGGTCAGTCTCTTCTCCATGTAAGAAGCAATAGGACCAGAGGAAATGGCCTCAAGTTATGCCAGGAAAGGTTTAGATTGGGCATTAGGAAGAATTTCTTCAGTGAAAGGGTTCTCAAGGCTGCCCAGGGAAGTGGTTGAGTCAGTATCCCTGAGGGTGTTTAAAAGTCATGTAGATGTGGAACTTAGGGACATGTTTTAGTGGTGGACTTGGCTATGTTAGGTTTATGGTTGGATTCAGTGATCTTAAAGGTCTTTTCTGACCTAAAAAATGCTGTGATTCTATGAGATGTATTTATGTATGTGCACACACACACATATATATATGTATAGATGCAGTCATGCTCTCTGGCTTTTTTGAGACTGATGTTTAATTTAGAATGACTTTATTTTATCAGAGTTAAATATAAGCATTCATAAGTGTTATCAAAACACATGCCAGAGGCAACATTTAATTTGTCTCATACAAGTGTGGTATTGAGACCACACTTGCAGTAGGTTCATAGCACATTCATGTTGCTGATTGAAACATTTTATGGAAGAAACTTTTTCAAGTCAGTTCTCTGCTAGTCAGCAAAAGCTGTATTAATTACACAGGAATTGTGTCACGATGTCCTTATGCCGTATCTTGAAAAATGGATCCATGTATATTGCGACATTACCTACCCTATAATAGAAGATTTAAAGCTGTGCTGAAAATTCCTTGAGCCTGCTGTAATGCTCCCCTGCCAGCATCCTGCGTGACGGGGCTCTTGCTCCAGCAGGAGCTCTTGTTTCATAACTCTTTGCCATTTCTGCCTGACATAATTTCAAAATGTAGCCTATGTCCTCTGTTCCCTTTCTCACTATTAGTTTTCCACGAGAATCTTTCTTTCTGGTGACTGCCCCTTCAGCTTTTCTCCTTTTAGTAGGAGGACTGAGAGGAAGGTCTCTTCACAGTGCACTTTTTGAGAGGTGACCTGTGCCTGCTCTGTTTGTTCTTTCATGCTACCTTGCTCCATAGAAGAGATTAGTAGATCCCAATTACTTCACTGTGCTGATCCTCATCTCTGCTCGCTTTCAAAAGGGAGTTTTCTATAAAGGGTACCTTTGTTACATATGCCAAAATTTCTTTCATGACTGCATCTGAATCTGTTTTTATTGCACACCCAAGCTCCAAAACTCACTTTTTGTGAATGATTTGTGGATATAATTGCAAGGGGATGTTATGCCTAATAGCATTTCAACTGTCAGCTGTGACCAAGAACTTTAATGCTTTACCAGCCATAGATCAAAACTTGGCACTTAGGGTTGGTTTCTAAATAACCTCCCCAAAGTAAAAGGCACAGAACTCTGCATATGGAAAATGAGGCTGAACGTAACAGAACTGCTCCCTTAGAGTTTTAAATGTGATACATCACTGCAAAAGGAGCTGATCGTGTTCCTTGAGAATGTCCCTGATGGCAGCCACTTTGAAATCAGCTCAAAACCAAAGACACCTGAAATCTTAATTGGGGGTAAGTAAAGGCAAACATAATGAGCCATATAATGGCTTCATAATCTTTATCAATATAGATCAGAGAGAGTGTGAATGAAGCTGCTGCTTTAATAGAGCTGCAAGAGACCTTTATAAAATACATAGGAGACAATGTGAGATGTTTTGACAAAGGTGAAGAAACAGGAATTCCCAGAGAAGGCAGCTGCTTCTTCTTCGTCATTGTAATTTCTTTTATTTCTTCTTCTCTTTTTTTTTTCCTTAATTAAAATTTCTTTACCCAGGGGTATTCCCATTCTTTAGTGTCTGTTATGTTGGTTGACAGCCAATAGTATTTTTGTTTCATGTGAATAAAGTAGGTTCTGGTTCATGTGTGTCTGTTTTAAATGAGACCACACACAAAGGCAGACCAGGGACGGGTGCAGCAAATGAACTTAATCTAGCGTGAGAGTCTATTTTTAATGAATTAAAGTCTTTTGTTTTTAATATACAATGTCTAGTCAAGCACTTTGGACCTGAAAATGCTAAGCATTTGCTATGACATACAACAACAAAGGTTCAGAGCTTGATTAATGTCATTAGACAGTGTCAAATGATTGCTTTCTGCTCAATGGGGGCCAGAACAGTTTTTCTGGGCGAAGTCATTTGTCAATATCCTCTTCTGACGCCAGTATGGGGCATTATTAAGGTTGCACACCAAACTATTTGTTATAACTGAGCCTGTTGAGCCACCTTTTGGAGAGCTAACTCATTCGAGAACGCCTGAGCGTGAATGGGAAGCACGTATAGCACGTGGCATAGCTTGCTGCACAAGATGAAGTAATTAGCTCAGCTGACCTGTTGCCTTTTGACCTTACTGCTTACACAGATACATTTAAAGCATCAAATTGTTACCTGTGCCTTTTCACCCTCCTTTCATAATGCTGCTGATGCGCTGCACAGCTGCATCCAGCTGTAAAAGAACAAAGTAAAATGGTTGGCCGGAGATGTGTTTATTCCCTGTGTTTGTGGGAGTGTGTGAAAGGGAGTGTGCAAGTCTTTCCAGGGGGTATTGGATCTAAATTGCATCTCCCCACTGCTCAGGAAATTCCAAGTTGTAGGTAAGAGGGTAGGCTTAGGTCTTCGTTCCTTTAAACTTAATTCTTTGAATTCCTCGCAACTTAATAAATCCTAGTTTGATTTCATTCCGTGGCACCATGGAAGGTTTTCTCTGCAGACTCCTGAAGAAAAATGTTTGCAGGTGCCAAGTGTTTTGCTGGGCAGGCTGTGGTAGAGAGCTGGAAGGTAGAACTGGGAGATTTTGGGTTATCGGTCCCATCTCAGGAGCAAAGGAGGATAGGCACTACTCTACTTGAAAGGGCTTGTGGGCTGGAAAAGTGCCTCAGGAGGAGCAGCATAGGCAGATACAATTGTGTAGACAACTTTGACATTGCATGCAGCAGGCTACAGTTCCTCTAATAATGGTTGGCTAATTTTCTCAGGAAGAATGATTGGCGAATCAGATATTTCTCACACCAGCACAGCAGCTCAAAGGCAGAGAGGAGTGCACATCTGGGCCAGCATACCTGGGAATGTCCTGTTGTCTCTGGATGCCAGAGACAGACAATTAAGTTCTAATTTACTTTTAGGAAAACAAAATTAACCATCATTATTTGTAACCAAACTTCTTCACGAAGGACGAGCCTGGTGTCCTTAGCTGGAGTAAACCAGCTTCAGTGTGCCAGCAAACCTTCAGGGTCAGAAATGATTGCTGGTTCATGCTGTGTTTTGTTAGCATGATGAGATAAAAACTGCTCTGCATGCCTTTTGCCTAAAATGAACAGGGGAGAAAATTGTATAGATGCTTTTTTTTTTTTTTTTTCCCTCTTGGGGCTCTAATTTCAAAACAGACCTGGCAGTAGTGCATAGTAAGCAAGCACTTCAAGAAACACTATACTCTGCTTCAGTGCTGTCTTACTCGCTTACCAGAAACACAGAAGAACATTTCACTTCTCAATTTGCAATGGATAATTTAGCAGAGTAATTTCCTTACATGTGTAGTAGTACAAAGATGATGCAGGAAAAGATGGTAGATAGCTTCTTTTCTTATTTCAGGGTGTAGTTCAATGTAGCATTTGTGTGTCTTGGGCTTGAATGGCACATCTTTTACAACGTTACTGTTCGAGTGTGCTGCAAGAAAACTCTGATTTATGGTTGCAGTTCTTTATTTAGTTTTGGTTTTAACTAAATTTGGTATTTGTGGGTGGGTACATGAGACAAAGCCTTAGGCTTGTACATAATTTTTAGTGAAACTAATCCTGTAGAGGTAAACATTTAGAAGAAAAATGTACTTTGAAGAATGAGAAAATTTCAGGCAGAGTACTGCAATAGTTAATGGGTAGGCAATTATTTTGATGATTTACAGCCTTTTGTTGAAAGACCATGGAACCAGTAATTGTTGCAATAAACATTTTTGCACATTTAATTTTTCTGCAAAAATATGTAACACGAAAATTACCCGGTTTGCAGTAATTTGCATACTTAAATATGCAAATCAGGCGCAACACATTTGGGGATTTGTGGATTTTCAGTAGCGAGATGTATGACCTGTGGAGAAGAATAGGGGAGCTGGAAGTTGCTCAAAAAAAAAAAAAAAA
>VYXF01009618.1:667367-679534 GCA_013397295.1 Polioptila caerulea
TTTTTTTTTTTTTTTTTTTTTTTTTTTTTTGAACCAGAGAAGTGCACAATTTGGCTTTTTGGCTGTGTTTTGTGTTTTAGTAATCTTTGGTTTTTAAAGTGGCAACTGATTACAGAAAATTAATCTCTTTGACTTGAATGTTTCCGCAGGAGCAGATCAGTATATACAATTTGTTCCCTTCAAAGGAAGATATCACTCTAAATGATAAAATACATATTAACAAAGCTGCCATTGGTTGTTTGTGCTGTGTCCTATTAAAAATAAATAGTCGTGCTTTGTGTATCTGTAGCACCTTCCATCTGATGTGAGGATTCCCTACAAAGGAGGATGAATGTATTGTCATGAACTTCCTCAGAGGGGTTGGCAATTATTATCAGTTCCATCACTGGAAATGAGACACAAAAGGTTACGTGATTTTTGCAGAAATCCCTGAGAAATCCTTGGCTGGCTGGGGCAGCACCAGTTGCTCCTGAGCCCAGGAGTGACAGAACCATGGGAAAATTTGTGGTGACTCCACTGCTGACAGCTTTTCTCTCATTCTTAGTCCATTTATGCAAGTGGGAAGGAAGAGAGGAGGAAAAGCAATTGCAGTTTTTTCTTTTTTAAGTAATCTGCTTCAACACTTATGACTGACTGAATATGATAAAGGAATTGAAACTATGATAAATGACCTGAAAATCAAACTTGTCAATAGTTTGCAGGCAGCTGGATAGCTGCTTGGGAAGGTTTGCATGTAGGGTCTGCTCAAAAGCAGCTTAGCTGACCTTCTTCTGTTGGATTTTTATTACTACTCTTACTGCTGCTCCTACTGTTAATATTCCCCATCTGTAAGCTTCACAACTTAGATAGGAAGGTGTATGTTGCAGGAATATTGCCTTTAGTGACAAAAGAAGGCTTTCATTTCACAACAGTAAACTCCATGCATTTAGTTATTATTCCCAAACAGATGGTCTATGTTGTCTGTAATAAATAAGATGTTCTCATAGTTGTGCTATTAGGTATTTTTGAAGTTTCTTGTTTGCATCTTTTCCTAAACCTTGTCAAAGAAAGACAGGGGTAGAAATTCAGAGTAAAAGGCAGGAGGGCATTTGCCATTGTGGACGTTGGATCATAAGCCTTGTGGACCTCTGTCAAGTGCTCCACTGAAGAGGCGGCACTGACATGAATTCAGCACATTTTTGATTACCACACAGAGAAATGTGATGTGATTTTTTTGTTTGTTTGTTTTAGCTTCAGCTTTTCATGTTCCCTGACAACAGAAGAGCAGTGACTATTCTTAAAAAAATTCATCAGAGAGACAGGAAAAAAACTTGCTTGTATACATTCGCATAATATTTATGGTACAAACAATAAAGGTGTCTGTTCCACATTTCCTTATCCCTTCATTTAAAGGTTATGGTGCTCAGCATAGGACCCAGTGTTACTTCATGTCACATGTTCCAAAATGGTTTTAGTATTTTCCTTTCTTTGCAGAAATACCTTTTTCTATTTGCAGCTTGTGTGCTATAGGCAAACTGCTGTCAGTTTGATTCAGCAGTTTGGATATTGATGAAAACAAAACATGCTTTTTCATGGAATGTTTCCTTTCTTCTACATTGGTATAAAAATCAATCTTTTTTTCTGTTTAGGTTATGTTTAGAATTCCCTGACTGCAAGAACAAAAAAAGATAATTAGAACTGTCATAAGTAAAAATCAAACTCATAATTCTAAATTTAGGTCAGTCAAAACAGTAATATACCTTGTATGTTCCAATTTGGATATTGAAGATAATGTGTGCTAACAAGCAGAGCAAATACTGTGCATATTTTTAACTTTAGATGCAAGAAGGCGTTCACTAAATATTCAGTTCTGAGAGCAGAGAAAATTTTGAGGTTTTGAATGAAGTGTTTGGTCTTGCATACTTTTCTTTTTCTTCCCTTAATAACCTGATTTTCTCTCTTCTCAGTTTTCAATGGGTCCAGCAAATCATCGAAGGAGAAAGAACCTGCTCAGAAACACAAAAGCAAAGAGGCCACCCCAGGGAAGGAGAGGAACAGCGAACATAAGGCTGAGAGTCGAAAAGACCAGGCTGCTGCTAATCACCACGCTACTACAAACACTGGCTCCTCTACGAAAGGGCTCACGGCTAACAACCACCACACTCTTCACAGATCGGCTCAGGACTTAAGGAAACAGGTAATAAGTTGTACTCTGCTGTGGACACGTGGGAAGCAAAGGCTTTTAAGGTTCTAAGCTCCTTTTTCCACTGCTCGGTGTAGATGAAACGTAGCAATCCTTAAAAGCATGCTCTAAAGCAACAGGGAGTTAATTTTCAGTGATTAAAAAAAAAAAGGAAAAAGAGAAAAATATGTACATGGGAAGTCAGTATGATAAAGTGTGCTTTACAGCCCTGTGTTTTTATTATCTGGTATAGTCATATGAAAGAGTAAAGTTTATGTTGCTGTTTATGAAACCTTTCTGACTACCACTCTGTGCTGGCAGTGCCGGGGCTGGCAGCACATGGAAGAAGGAGCTGGTGTGTGTGGCTTTTCTCAGGGGCTTGCTGGTGCTCTGGAGAACCTGACATTGCACTCACGTGCCTTGGTTTGCACGTGGGCAGCACAAACCTCCGAGTATGGGAAAAATGTTTCGCCTCATGCATAAAGAACTTGCTCCAAAATACTGCCTCCCTCACAGTGGAGGTACCTGGGGGGAGACATTTTTAGAGTTCCATATTGCTTAGTTAAAAGCTAGCAAAGAAAATTCAGCAAGAGATTTGTTTCAACCTGACTTGAACTGGAGTGTGAAAGTTTAGCGGACCAGTCTTCCAGTGCTTGTAACTCTCCTTATTCAGGCTGGGGCTGGGTTAGCAGAGTACCCTCACCAGGGCAGTGCAGTACAGAAAGATTGATGCACATAAGCCTTTTGGGGGTTTTGGGTTTTTTTTTTTGGGGGGGGAGGAGGTGGCAGTTGTTGATTTGCTTGTCTTTTTCATTGGAGTTTTTTGGTTGTTGTTTTGGTTTGGGGTGGGTTTTTTGTTGGGTTGTTTTTTTTTGGTTTTTTTGTTTAGTTGTTTTGCAGTGATGAATTCTCAACAGGTTGATTGGAGATAAGTCTTTACTTGCTGACACCTAAAGATTTTTCTTCTAAGCAGGCTGACCTGGTCTTCAGTGCAGCTGGAATTGCCATCTTGTAGAGATGGAGAGAAATTTCTTACAAATTTTAATGAAAATGTGACTCTAACTAATTATAGGTGGATTATATTTTCCTGAAAGAAAGCCTTAGTTTTGTACAAACCCTAGACTTATCAGTTATGGGACATTGCTAAATTTCTTGCTGTTGTTCTGAGTCGTTTGACTTTTTCAGTATTTTCCAAAAGGAAGTTTTTTTCCCAGGCTGCCAGTCACATGTTCTTCCTCCTTCCACTATATTCTTGGTTCTTGATCACTGCATTTACATGGTTAATTTTTTTTGCTAAGTCTTACAGAAAATAAAGGCAGAGCACTAGAAATTGCCAGAGATTTTCTTTTTTTCTTATCTGTTTGTTTTTCTCTCTTTCTTCTGGTGTGCCCTTGCACTTGTCACGGTTCCTTGTCTCTTTTGCTTTTTCCTTTGCCATCTTCCTAAATCTTCCTACTTTAAAGGGTTGTGAGCAAAGGAAATGTAGTTCAATGGGGCCCTCTCTTGGCCTAATATGGTAATTTACCTCTGCTCAGCTCTCATAAGCACAGAACTATTTTTATGAATGAATTCAAGATCGGTTGCATAACTTGGATTTGTTTGGGACCAAAGCTGTTGTCAGTGTCGCTAATGTTGCTCTTATCACTGTGGTTGCTATCTAACAGGTTTTTTATTTTTTGTGTATGGTTTTGGAGGCTGAATCCTAGGTGCTAGGCAGAGGTGTGTATGTAGACCAGTTCAAATCTTACAAACCAATTTCTGCAAGACTGTGCTGGTCCCATTTTTTTTTTAATAAAGACAAGAAAATTTAAAATCCATCATACCATGTTTTACTACACAGCAAGTGTTCAGTAAAGGAGAGAAAAGAGTCATCTGCAGACAATTATATGTCAGCAAGGCTGAGAACATATATGAAAAGCAAAGATAAGGTTATTCATATCCCTGGTTTCACCTTTGGCTCAAGACTTTGCATTGTACAAGGTTAATGTCAGTCACTTTATTCCTACTAGATAACACACCTAGTTGATGAATGAAAGGCTGTGGATGTTGTCCTCCTGGACTTCTGTAAAGCCTTTGACACCACCTCTCACAGAACTCTCCCAGAGAAACAGGCTGCTCATGGCTTGGATGGGTGTCAGCTAGGTTAAAAACTGGCTGGCAGGGCCCAGAGAGTGGTGGTGAATGGAGCTACATCCAGCTGGCAGCAGGTCACCCATGGTGTTCCCCAGGGCTCAGTGCTGGGGCCAGTCCTGTTTAACATCTTCATCAATGACCTGGACAAGGGGATTGAGGACACCCTCAGTCAGTTCACACAGAACATGAGCAGGAACATTGATCTGCTGAGGGTAGAAAGGCTCTGCAGGGAGATCTGGAGAGGCAGGAAAGCTGCCCAGCAGAAAAGGACCTGGTGGTGCTGGTCAGCAGTGGCTGAACAGGAGCCAGCAGTGCCCAGGTGGCCAAAAGGCCAGTGGCATCCTGGCCTGTGTCAGCAATGGTGTGGGCAGCAGGACCAGGGCAGTGATTGTCCCCCTGCACTCAGCGCTAGTGAGGCCACACGTCTCGAATACTGGGTTCAGTTTTGGGCCCAGCACCACAAGGAAGACACTGAGGGGCTGCAGATGTCCAGAGAAGGGGAATGGAGCTGGGGCACAAGACTGGTGAGGAGCAGCTGAGGGAGCTGGGGGTGTTTAGTCTGCAGAATATGAGGCTCATGGAGGACCTCACTCTCTACAACAGCCTGAAAGGAGAGTAGCCAGGTGAGGGTCAATCTCTTTCTCTGGATAAGAAGAAACAGGACCAGCGAAAGAGGCCTCAAGTTGTGGCAGGGTAGGTTTAGGCTGAGTATTAGGAAAATTCCTTTGCTGGAAATGGGGAGTCAGCTATTAGAATGGCCTGCCCAGGGTAATGATTGAATCACCATCCCTGAAGATATTTAAGAGGCCTATTGGTGTGGCACTTATGGACATGATTTAGTGGTGGACTTCGCAGTGCTAGGTTAATGGTTGGACTCCATGATAAGTTTGAATAAAAATTCAAAATACTGTGTTTACCATCCAGGATTGGAGGTTCTGTCTTAAAGCTGATGGTGCTCACAACATGTTTTACTTTGAATAGAAGCTGTGAGGATATTGAGTTTTTCCATGAGCACTTTACTGTGTTCTGTTCTCAGCCCTTGTGTCACAGGCTTCAAGAGTGCCCCAGGTGGCCCTTTAGACTTCTGGTCACAACTTCCTCAGAAAAAATCATCAGCAGGCTGGAGTGACAAGGTGCCTCCATGCAGCCTGATTGCTCACACTGAGGTTTTGTCTTGATTATACCTGACTGCACAGTAATACAGCTATAGCCTCCTGAAACCTTCTGAAAACCTTCTCTAGAGGAGACTCCACAATGTCCATTGTCAGCTTCCTCCAGTGTTTTCTACTAATGAGCAAGTTTTCCTGGTTGTGCCTCACATCACTGTAGACATTTAAAGGGTTTTTTCCTCCTGCTTTTCCTAGTGAACATGGAAAGAGCATTTACTGTCTCTTTTCAGAGGAGCTCCTTCTGCATCAGAAGACTGTTACAGAGTTGTCCCATAGTGATCTCTTTCAGAGTAAAACCAGCTCCCTTGGATTTTCAGCAAACATCTTATTGTCCAAATACCTGAGCACTTTGTGTTCTTTTAGACTTCTCTATCTGAATTTTTCTCACAGTGTGGCCCCAGTGCTGGCTCCAGCTCTCCTTAGAAAAGTCTGTGCTCCTACCCTTAGCTTTCAGCATCCTTAATAATAGGTCTCAGAAAACCACTTGTGTGCTTTGTATTGCCATTGCATTTTGCAGCTCACTGCAGTCCCTAAATGTTATTCTTCCCCTACATGTATATGATTTGTGCCTCCTAAATATAGCACTTCCTCTTACTGTAGAAATGTTCTGAAATAGGTTCTTCAAGAGTGCCTTTGATTTTGATCTTGTCCTGTGAGTGATTACAGCCTCTTCCTTCCAGGTGTGTTTCACTGTCAAATTTTATAATAAGGAAAATACTTGGTAGAACCAAGGCAAAGCCAAGCCCAGCCCCTGCAGAAAGACACGTGAAATGCCCTCCCAGGACAACAGTGAACTATAACAATAAAAACTTTTCTTGAGGATGACTTTATTTAGTCCCTTGTGAAGCCACTTTAGACTAATTGTGTCTCAGGAGTTTGATGGAATGTCCTAGGGGACGGTGACTGGAATCCTACTGAAGCAGAGGGACTTCTTTACCTGCTCAGCCAGGTGTCTGTTGGAAGGTGATTGAACTTGATTGATTTGCTCTTTTGGCAAAACCCTGGCTAGATTTTGTTCTTTTGTTTTTAACATTATTTTATAATCGTTTGTGTGTTTGCAAATTAACTGTTTGATGATTTGTTCCTGAGTTATTTTAGGATTTGAAATTAGGTAGACCCTCTCTGCCCCCAGCTTATTTCCAGGAGCCATGCCTAAGTCATTCAGGTACCTTCTACCTTCCTGGGGTTGCTATCTGAGCCTTTTTGCTGAAATTGATTATGTTCTGTACCTGATAAATATTCAGTCAGTGGCACTTCTGGTGAAGGTTAATGCAAAAGAAGCAGGAACACTTTAGTCAGGCTATTTGTTTTCCTTCCTTGTGTGGTGCTTTATCTCTTCCATTGTTTGTTATCTTGTATTTTTAAGGTATTGATAATTTTTTTTCTGTTTTAGTCTCTTGCTAACTGAAGTTTCTTTAGCCCCATGGTCTTTCTGATTTTATGATATGCTTTTTCCTGTATAGTTGCCCTTAGTCACATGATTGTGTTACCATTTTTTACTGTCATCATTTTCTAATTTACTAGTCATTAGAGAACTTAGTGAACAGCCATAATGGCCTGTGCTTTATGCCTTTCCTCTGAGTGGAAATTGCTTTGGTTTGAATTTTTTCAGGTGTATTTTTCTTTTCTTTTGTTTCTGGAGATTTTTTGTTCTGGTTTTTTTTTTTGTTTATTTATTTGTTTTTAAATCTGTTGTCCTTTCCTTACTGTTGTCACATCTTTGAAATGAAAACCCATTTCATGATCACTGTCACCCAGATTACCTTCCCCTTCTAGTTCTCAGTCAATTCTTCTCTATTAGTCTAGGTGAAATCTGTAATCAATGTTCCTAGCTATTTATAAATCTAAGGATATTCAACGCTTGCTGTGACTGCTGCAGGCAAGAGGCAATGTCTCAGCAGCTCTCTACCCATGTCTGTTCTGCAGCATGAAAAAGTGCTGTTAAAGTTAAATCCAGGCCTGCATTTCAAATATGGAGTACTGCTTAAATTTCAAGGGAAATAGGTAAATGCATTTCTGTTTGCAAGTGTTTGCTTTCCAGGTGATACCTCATACATCTTTGAAAAGCTCAAGGTAAAAACTCATGTCATCAGTTAACTGGATTTTCCTTAAGTGTTTCTGCCTTGCAAGCACAGGAAGGACAAGAATATGGATGATTTTTACAGCATCATTACTCCTGCTCCAGTTTCTGGAGTACAGAGGAGAAAATAAACACACGTGTATATGTGTGTGTATGCAGAATCTTCAGGTTCCAGGTCCCCTTCCACAAGTCACTGCAAGCAAGACCAGTACATTGTACAGTACATAGTACAAAAAAAAGGTTGGACATTTGATCCCTATTTTATATCATCCTTATTATGTAAGTGACTGCAGTTCTTGCATTTATTTGAGAGAAGCTGCCATGCTTACTGATTTGGCAAGGATTTCAAAATCCCACAGAGAAAGTATTACAGATCTGCAGGAAACGGTGTTACTCACCTAAGAGCTGATAAGGGGTGATGGCACTGTATGCTTTCACTCTGGGCACTTTTATCAATGTTTCTGACTTCTGAATGTGTTTTTCTGTGCTCGCTGTCATTTAAGGAGGAGAGAAGTCAATGTTTAAAATGTGTAAATACTGAAATTTGTTGGAGTTTTGAACTTGAACTTCATTTGTTTTAGTTGTGGGGTTTTGCTTTGGCAGTGCTGAGCTGTATCAATTCCCTTTGTAGATGGGGCTTGCTTTTGGTCCTTAACACATCTTGTAGTTAAATACAAGTTCAAGTCTCATAACTGGGTTTAAATGTCTAACAGAAAGCTAAGATTTTAAGCCAGTCTAAGCTACACTGACACAATATGATCTAATAGAATATGTGTCAGCGAAACTGCCTAGATACAAAACTTAAAAAAAAAAAAAAAAAAAAGGTTGGACTACTGTATATATTTTTTCTTATATCAAATTATCAACTTCAGCAACAACATGCTGCCCAAGATTTAATATGTGTGACAGACAAGATCCTTCATGGCCATGTTGATCTCTTGGGTGCATAATGTGTTCCCTGTCTCTTTTTATATGTATGCATGGATAGAAGGTAAACTCATTTGAATCTTGGTGTGTTTTTTGCAAATGTGCTGATTTCAGTTAGAGTTGATAATTTATGCTGCCTATTTTGTCTGCTAAGAAGTAGTAAAATGTGTGTGCACATCAAGGAGGTTGGGTGGAAGAGAGAAAGTGTCTTCAGGGCCAGAAAAAGAGCTTATGAAGATATTAGTTTGTAAATCAGACTTTGTGTGTTTTGTAATCCCGTAACAGCTTTCCAGTGGACAAGGAAGGGGGTAGTGCAAGCAAGGGACCTCATCCTTCCTAATGCCAGAAGCTTTGTACCCTCTGAAAGCAAGACTGGGGCATTTCTGGTGGGGCTTTAGGGTAAATTAAAAGAAACAACAATTTTTAATTTTATTTGGTTACTATGAATGCCAAAGCTCCTCTCTTGCCTGTGTGCAAACCATTATATGAAGATTGTATGATGGGGCCAGGAGTCAGGACTGCAGTTATGGTTGTCCAGCAAATGGGAAATTGGGCCTGAGGGGTCACATTATTAATTTACCTTTCTGTTTTGTGTTTCCTTCCTTCTGCTCCTCCTACAACACTTCTGGCATTTCAGGTTTCTAAAGTCAACGGGGTCACTCGAATGTCATCTCCGAGTGCAAATGCAGCCAGTGCCAAAAAGATGAGAGAAGTCAGACCTTCACCGTCCAAAACTGTGAAGTACACTGCAACAGTGACAAAGGGAACTGTCACATACACCAAAGCCAAGAAAGAACTGGTCAAGGAAACCAAACTAAATCACCACAAACCCAGTTCACCTGTCAACCACACAATCTCAGGGAAAATAGAAAGTAGCAATGCAAAAACCCGCAAACAGGTGCTATCCCTTGGAGCATCCAAGTCTAACAATACCGCTGTTAATGGTGTAAAAGTCAATGGCAAGTTGAACCAAAAGACATGCACTAAGGAGGTGGGGAGACAGTTAAGGGAGGGGCTGCGCAATTCCAAGAGGAGGCTGGAAGAGACGAATCACATAGACAAAATACAGTCGCCCACCAAGAGAATGAAAGGGGCCGTCAACTTGGCAGAAGCTGCCGGCAAAAAGGCAGCAGTAGAAAAGCCTTTGCTGAATGGACACCTTAGAAAGGAAGTGCCAGAGAAGAGTTTGGAAAGAAATAGGCCGAAAAGAGCCACTGCTGGAAAGAGTACGCCAGGGAAACAAGCACATGGCAAAACTGAAAATGCCTCCTGTGAAAATCGTTCTACCTCTCAAGCGGAGTCCTTGCACAAGCCACAAGACTCAATGGGAAAGCACGAAAAGGGCAGTAGTAAGTCTGGGTGGGGGATGCTGGGGGAGATTCCCATCCTTAGGCCCTCCACCAAGGAATTTCATGACCCACTGATATACATTGAGTCAGTCCGAGCTCAGGTAGAGAAGTATGGGATGTGCAGGGTGATTCCTCCTCCAGACTGGAGACCTGAGTGCAAGCTAAATGATGAAATGCGGTTTGTGACACAGATTCAGCACATACACAAGCTAGGCAGGCGCTGGGGACCCAACGTGCAGCGGCTGGCCTGTATCAAGAAGCACCTCAAATCTCAGGGCATTACCATGGACGAACTCCCACTCATAGGTAAGGGCTGTGATTCCTTGGCCTTTTGCCACTGCTTGTCGGTGTCCATATACGACTTTATGCTCTGTTTGCCTTTATGCTTAACCAAACCCCTGTTCAGTTAACACTGCAGAGCTCTGAATCTCTCTCTTTTTTCCATTGGTCAGGCACAATGCAGGTAGGTTTTGTCAGAGAGCTTTCCAGGGTGACTTTATATTGCCATTTTCCTCCCTGTTTGACCTAGGGGAGGAAAAAACCGCTCCGTGGGACCTTGGTCTGCAGATTTCAAAATCTTCATATTTCCCTGCTGTTTGTTTATGTGGCTAGTATAGCTATGTGTATTGCTTTACTGGATTCAAAGGTTGTCTCAGAATATTTTTCGGACCTTTACAAAGGTGTTTTCTTAACAGGTTGCAATGCAGCCAGGCTTTAATACATTTTTCTCCCCGCCTCTTCCTTTAAAAACATTTAACCAAAGGGGAAAGAAAATATCTCAGAACTGACTTGTGTTTGGGTACTCAGACACTTAAAATCACAAATTTGCAGTGACCTGCTGACATTTAACAACCATTAAGTGTCAAGAATAGGCAGTAAAATGTAGTTGATTGCAAAATGGAGGTTTCATTATTTCTCCCAGCAGGTGTCTGCCAGGGCTAATGCCTGAGTGAGAATCACTTATTTAACAGAATTCTTGGTTTATGGTCTGCTGTCAGATATGACACGTGACAAAAATGTGACAATAGTTTGTAAAAACATGACAACAGCAGCATACAAATGAACTATTGAGTGAGCTACCTCTATCTCTACTGCCTTTGCAGCCGCCACATAGTAAGAAACCTGTGTTTTTAATTTTTGTTAGTTCTTCCCTTTGTTTTAGAGGTGTTTTGAGTCACAAGCTCACAGGACCTGCATGTTGCAACTCGAGGCCAGAGTTTTGCCTTTGAGGCATTACCCGACCCGAGGCAGCTCTCGGCGCTGGTTGGATTAAAGGCCACGCTTTTCTGTTTAAACGATTCACAACACTTCCTTCCCCCCACCTCCTCCTTTTTAAACTTTATTTTATATCACATATGGTAAGTGAGGGAAAACGCATAAAAGCACACAAAATGATTGCAGACTTTATGGTGAACTGATGCAGGGCACAGCAGAGAAATAACAAAATTTTAAGAAGGAGGAGGAACGAGGGCTTAGCGCTTTGTTGCAATAGCCATGCAAAAACGTTCAAGGAAATCTGAAAATTAAAATCACTCAAGCAGCAATAAGTGAACATTTTGTATGCCTAATGTATGCAATGGTTGTATGCTAATAGAAAAGAATAATGAATTGCATTTACATTGGCAAGAGAGAGAAGAAAATGTGCAAGACAGCTCGATTAACGCTCCTGGAACAATGCTAACTTTTTAATGGAATGCCTTAACTCAGCATTAAGATGGCATTACTGTTAATTATTTGTATTATTTAAGCACCTAAGAGCCTAATCAATAGGCAAGGATTCTATTCTGCTGGGTGCCATATAACCAGAGCAAACAGTGGTCTCTTACAAATTTGCATCCTATGTATCCTTTCTGCAGTTAATTTCCTACCTATGCTGTGTTTAAAATCAGAAACAAAATGGAGAAAAGAAGCTGGAGATCATCAGTGCACACAGAGGAAAAATCTCTTGATTCTATCAGGAAACATATAAAATAATCTATGGTGATAAATGCACGCTTATTTAGGTAGACATGTGTACATAGCCCTTTTCTCTGGGCCAAATCACATTTCCATTGAAGTAAGTGGGACTTTTGCCAATGGCTTGTGTAGTGCCAGCATTTGGTATTAAATGCATACCTGAAGATTTAAGATTTTCTTTTTTAAAATGAGCTTGCTCACTAAGAAATTTAAAAGTATTCCTAACTTAGGGAAATTAAGGCAGTTAAAAAAAAAAAAAGTTAACCACTGCTTCTGCATAATGTGCCAGATCTCCTATTTAAGCCATTTTGGTATAGGTGCTTTTAAAGAGCTTAGAACTCCTTTTTTGCTGTTGTTGTTGGGTTTTTTCCCTTCTTTTTTTTTTTTTTTTT
>VYXF01009618.1:679587-693443 GCA_013397295.1 Polioptila caerulea
CCCTTCAGTCTTTCAAGGAAAGTTTAAGCAGCAAGCTTAGGTCAATCCTGGAAAACATCAGTCTGAGATATAAATGCTTCCAAAAGTTATGACTGGGTGAAATGGAATTATAATTGAGAGCATTTTGCAAACCTTAGCTATAGGCTCTGGTTGAATGAAGTGCTACTCGAGCTCTAATATTGCAGAGTGATTATGAGTGATCATTCCATGATGCGGGAGAAAATTGAATTTTCAACAGTGCTGAAACTAGGACCTTAAACTGGGTGTGTGCTGGAAAAAACATATAATGGTAAATCTGGGCCACACTTCTTTCCAAGTTAGGAGTATGTCACCAAACTTTATGTAAATTGCTGAATCTGTTGGCATGGAAAGCCATCTTGGGTTACACCTTCAGCTAATTTATGGCCTTTACGTAGAAACCACTGACCAAGAAAGTAACAGAAGCCATCTTGAAAGTTACGTTTATATTATGTGTGGAAGATTAAAGACAAAAGAAAGAGGGAAACCTTTCCAAACCCGTTTTGTTTTTCTCCCAATGGTGTTTACTTTTTCTCAGCTTCGAGACCTTTATAAAATCTCCCCCACCCCATTCCCAAATGTACTAAATAGGATAAATCTGCAGCCTTGTGGTCCTACCCTCCTCCCTTACCATATTCTACTCAAAGCCTTATGTTTGATTTTGTCTGCAGCCAAACATCTTTGCCTTGTGCTGTGTGGGCAGTGTAAGTGTCAGCAGCCTCTGGTGCTGCTCTGCCTCAGTCACAGCCATTGTCCCAAAATGTTGCATGCAGGTTTTCCCTGCTGAGCCTCCCTCGTCACTGGATTGGCACAAATGGTGGCAGAGGGCAAAGCAGAGGGAAGAAGGAAGACTGGAATGAGCAATGAAGTGTCTGAGATGCAGCACAGGGTAGTTTGAAAAAAGTAAAAACTGCTTGTGCTAGCAGGCAAGATGATTTGAGTTAAGATGATGTAGCTGTGCATCCTGCAGTAAATATTTACCATAATGCTGCTTCTTGCCCTCCTCTTGCAGTAGCATTTCTGAGTGCTCTGAAATGGCCATGGCATAATGGTTCTTTGCTTTTCTCCAAGTAAAAGGCAAAGGGGAGACAGTGTGGCGGCAGAGATGTTGATGCTGTTTTTTTATTAATTCTCTTTTTTCCTTGAACAGTGCCCTCTTGAATTGTAGGTGGTCTTTGGGCCGTTTCTTCACTCTTTCCACTGATGATTTATTTCTGTGCTTTCAGTGTATTTATGATGTTTCTTTTATTGTTCCTCATCCATTTGGCTGCTTTTTATGCTGCGTTTGTATAATTTTTTTTTTTTTTTTACTGGAGTGTGAAATGTACTAGTCATCTTAAAACATACAAAATCCAGAATGGAGTATGAAATATGGATGGCTTCATACTGGAAGAATAATGAGTCTGGAACTTTTTATGTGGTTGCAGGCCTCAACCCTAAACAACCCTTTGTTTCCCTTTGGGTTTTATATGGATTTTATTACCTGTAATGAAATTAATAATGTTACTGTGTTCCTTTTAAATACTAGCTTCATTCAAGGTGTTGTGCAGATAATTGTTGTTTCCCCTCCAGAAAAGATAGTTTTTTGTCATTCTGATGGCCAGTACCCCAGCTCAGCAGCGGTTTTGGATATTACTAATATGAATCAGATGTGGGACTGGTGGTGGATGAGGGTGTGGGGGCTTTTACAGAGCTGGGCAACTCTCATCTGCCCTGCCACTGGGTAACAAACAGGGCACAGATGCATGCCAGGGAGATAGCTTGGGGTGCTCTGAGAAGGGCATGAAACTCAAGGAGGAGAGCAAACTGAATCATAGGGAAGGCTGTTGCAAGTAGCAGAATATGGCCTATGAATGAATTAAGCTGGCAAAAACGTGGTGAGTGCCTCTCTTTTGCAGGAGGCATACAGGAGAGACACAATTCTGCTCTGGTACCCAGGTGCCTGGAGCTGTCATGTCCCCTGTGTGCCCAACCTGGTAGCACATTTGACATGAGCTGCCCACAGCTTTCCTAATGTTCTCCTGTGTTTCCCTTTCCCTTCCTCTGCTGCCTGGCACATGTGGACCCCAGGAGGCTGCGAGCTCGACCTGGCCTGCTTCGTCCAGCTGATCAACGAGATGGGGGGGATGCAGCAAGTGACTGACCTCAAGAAATGGAACAAGCTGGCAGACATGCTGCGCATCCCCAAAACTGCACAGGACAGGCTGGCCAAGCTACAAGAAGCCTACTGCCAGTACTTGCTCTCCTATGACTCCCTCTCCCCCGAGGAGCACAAGAAACTGGAGAAGGAGGTCTTGCTGGAAAAGGAAATCCTGGAGAAGAGGAAAGGACCTTTGGAGGGACATTCAGAGAATGCCTACAAGTTCCATTCCTTGCCCCGGTTTGAGCCCAAAAATGGACTCATCAATGGCGTGGTTCACAAAAATGGCTTCCGCAACAAGTTAAAAGAGGTCGATGTCCCACTGAAGACGGGCAGGCGGCGGCTCTTTGCTCAGGAAAAGGAGACCACGAGGGAGGAGGAGGAGGAGGAGGAGGAGGGAGTTCTTAGCGACTTACACAAGTGTATATACAAGGTAATGAGGCTGCCTCTGCCCGGTCTGTTCCGCAGAGCCGAGGATGCTGTTGTGTGGGTGGTGGCTGGGTGCACACCCAGCTGGCTGAGGGGAGCTCATGGGTTGCAGTGGCATCCCCGAGGCTGCAGTTATCGGGGCTGTTGTGGCCATGCAGTCTCTATCCTGTTATGCCTGGCTCTAGCAGGATGTCTGGAAGAGCTGGGAGGCATTATTGTCGTAACAAGATGCACTGGGCTCTGCCCCCCTTCATCTCCTTGTGAGAGGTTCCTTGGATATCTCTGCCCAACTATCCTTGCAGATACAGATTTTATTTTCATTTTCCAGTGACATTTAAAGTAATGTTCTGCTTTCTCATTCCGGCTTCTTGCAAATCTCTTGTTGACTGAAGTAATGCTGCACATCACTAGAAATACTGCTACATTTAGAAAGGGCAAATTGAAATGCAAACAATATTTTCATCCATGATGCCAGACTTTGCTCAGCACTAGCAGTCATGTGGATGCTTAGTCCTCCACATATCAAGTACATCCATTTACAAAGGAGTGCTGACTCTTTCCCTGTATTTTATTTGGCAGTCTCCTGCTCTGGAGCAGGACTTGGCCCTGCAGCTCACAGTGCAATTTTGAGTTGTGTTGAGTGGCATAGCTGCACTCTAAAAGAAATATAGCATTGAGTGTCTGTGCTCAGTAAAGGAATAGGCTGTTCTTCCCCTTCCAATCTCACTTCCATCACCAGGAAATGAAGCCAGAGAGCCCAAAATGACTTATTGTTAAGCTATTTAGGGACTGCATGAGCTCACGACTTGGGCTTTAAAGGCTTGCTTCAGTGTTCTTTTGCAGCCTGTTATGATTTGTCGGCCCAAAAGTTCTTTTTCTTGGGGACTCTGGCCTCAATCCCACCTTTGAAAAGAAATCTCTTTGCCTTGCTGCCCTTGGAGAGAAGCTTATCTAATGACAAGCAGCTTTTGTGAATAGTGAAGTGGCATTTCTGTGCTTAATATCCTGTGCTTAATGATGGTTAAATGAAAAACCTTATACACCTTACCCTGACTACTGCATGAACAGCCTCAAGCTTAGTGGGGGAATGCCTTTTTCTTCTTTTCCAGCCCAAGTCCCACTTCAGAGTTCAGTAGATAAAAAGTCACTCAAAAAGCAAGATTGGAGTTTGTGAGAAGTATCCCAATCAGACTTAGGAAGTTAAAAAAAGCAAGCAAGCAAAGTGTAGCTGGTATAACCAGTCTGAGTCTGCTGAGAATACCAGGCCTTTACCCCAAAAGGCAGAGAGCTCCCAGAATTTCTGCTTGATCGCTGAAAAAACCCACTGGCAGTACTGGCAGCAGCAGACCCTGTCTGAGTCTGACAATGCCAGGTAGAAATACCTTTGTCCTGAGCATGGAGGCTGCTAGAAGCATCACTGAGCCCATGGGCTGGGGCTCTCCCCACCCACCCAAGCAGCTGCAGCACGTGGAGCCACTCAGAGAATGCCTTGGGCTGTCCACTGTGATACCAGCAGCTTCCCAGACACTGGGGCTTGTCTGTTTTGATCCCATCCCATAATCCCTGTATTGCAGAGACTGGAAGGTGCTGTCACACGTGATAGACTGGGGAGAAGGCAGGGGGAAGCAAATCTCTGGTGGATTTCTGGAGAGATCCCTGCTTTGGAGCTCCCTGTGGGATGCCTGGTCAGCCTGAGTGCAGAGAGAGGAATGAAGCTTCATTTTCACAGCACTGAGGATAAAGCCCTGTAGGAGGACTGCTGGATTAATACTGGTTATGTCACTTAGAGCAAGCCTCAAGACACAGAAATTACGCCTTAAGCTTGATGCACCAGGGTAGCCCAAAAGATGTAAAATTGCTGTAGTTCATCACTAGGTTTTAAAAGACTGAGGGAAGGTAGTGCTGGCATGAGTTGTAAGCAGAGAGTGCTTCGTGGCATTTAATGAAACAAGCCTTTTAATCCTGTGTGTGTGGATGGGGGAGTGTTCTTTACCTAATAACACGTTCCTAAGAAAATTCAAACTTCATTACCAGAACCTGCCCTTATGTTACAGTTTCCACAGATGATGGGATTGTAATGGTTCCCTTTTAAAGCACATTGCTAAGTCTAATTAAAAATGAAAAACACACATTAAAAAAACAAACAAAAAAACCCCAAACAAAAACCAACCAACCAACCAACCAAAACCCTACAACAAACCCATGTCTTTGAAAAATGCCCAGGTCAGTATCTCGAGGGCTGCAGGGAGCACATCATAATCATATGGCTGTAGTCTAGTTTAGGCTATAAAGTCTGTTCTTCAGACTATGAAGAGGCCATACATTTAGGGTTTCTCACAGTAATTTCTGCAGTCAGCACATGCTTGAGCTGTTTTTAGCAAGAGACATGCAGTCTTCCAGGAGCAGTTACCACCATATCACATGTCAAGGTTAGAGTAAATCTCCTTTGTGTTAGGCTGACTTTCTGCCAGGACTCCCAAATTATTTTCAGTGTCTCTCCTTCCCAGGCTGTGAGTCCTGCTGTGCTTTTAAGTGTGTGCTGCAGGCTGCTGTGCTTGCTTGCTTTACTCCTAAATAAGTGGCTTTTCTACCTGACGATTAAAATGCTGTCATTTCTAAGTGTGTGAAGTAAACTGCTGACATCAAAGCAGGGTCTGATGCAAAATTTTCACTCTTCTTTCCCTAGTTTTAGCTCTGAAAATATTTTTTAAATCTTTACTGGTGCTGACTGAAGGCAGCATTTGTTTCCACAGAGAACAAACTGAAGGCATATTAGCAGACTCATTAGAGGGACACACAGAAGAAGTCACAATGCAAGTTTTGCCAGCCCTCCCATAAAACCATCATGGAAATCCTATGCTGAGCTCTCTTCACTCAGGGACTTGACATTTTCATACTTCACTTAATAGGAGCCCCTCCTTCCCACCTGTGGCTATTGTGAAATCTCTTGTTTCAGCTCATATTTATGTTTGCTTTAATGTCCTTTAACATTTGTGGCATTGCAGTGTCCTCTCTGCCTTCCCTCCAGGCTTGGTGATGGTGGTGGTGATGCTCCCCCTGGCTTGGTTCTCATGGCCTCTGCATAAGATGTGAGAAGAGTCAGGGGAGGAAATAGGAATTCCTTTTCTTAACTCTTCCTCTCTTCTTGTCACAGCAACAGAGACTCTGCTTTGTAGCTTGAAGCTCCTAGGACAGTTGTTGAACTGCTGAGATACTTTTCAGGGTGTTGAAAATGGTATTTTGCTCCTCAGCAATTCCTTTTCTGTTCTGGTTAGAATGCTCCATTAAAGCAATTTAAATTATTTTCTGTGTTATCAGAAAACGTTACAAGATTCCTCAGATTAAAGAAAACAACCAAACAGAACAAACAGATAACAAAAGCCTCTCAGCTATTTAATTCGTTTTACAGTTTTTAGGAGACTAAAAAGATACCAAATTCTTGGCAGAGGGAGAAATGGGTATATGCAATTTCAAACTGTTCTAGTTTTCCACTTTTTTTTTCTTGCCTGCTATCTACTTCTATTTTCTTTCTTGTCTATCTGAAAAACAGAAACACATGGCTAATCTTGGAAGATGAGGCCTTAATTTTGTTTTTCTGCATAAGATGAGAGGAAGAGGCAAGGAACTGCAGGGAGGCAGCTGCTGCAGTGTTGGTTTGCCCCCGGTGGAGGCTGTGCCCAAGCGCCGTGACTTGGTGCGGGCCCTGCGCTTTACGAGAGGTTGTGCTGTAAAAGGCTGCCTCAATAAACCATTCACAAGGGCATTAAAAGATGAAGGAAATTGCTTATTGGATCACAGAGAATCCAGCTCTGAAGTTTATGGGAATCAGAGTGCCCCAGGCCCTGGGCATTTCACAAACTTTTTTTGCTAAAGCTAATTATGCAGCATTCAATTTAAAAAGTGACAACCTTACAACCGTATGAGCAGAGTGATAGACTTGGCCTCTGGGGGAAAGCTGCTTTTATAGTTCTTTCTAGTTTACTCTTGGACATAGTTATTAAATAAATTAAACACAAGAAAAGGCTGAGGTGGTTTGGCAGATCTGTTTCATAATTGAAAAACTAGAAAGGCAACAGACCAAATAATAAACCTCCGTCATGTAGAGTTTTTAAGTCTGTGGTTGCTGAGATGAGGAGTCAGGGGGCACAGTGCGAAGGAGCAGTGGATCTGGTGAGGGAGCAAAGACGTTTTGTACCCCACACTTGCAGAGCACTGCTGGTCTCTGCCTGCAGCAGTGCCCTCAGACCTCGTGTGGTGCCTGCCAGCTCTGGTGGCATGCAGCTTCCCAGAGTCTTCCTTCTGCCCTGGAGCAGGGGAGGCAACAGAGGTGTTCCTGTTGGGGCACACCACCATGTCAGGGCTGAAAGGAGCAAGGGGGTTCTCGTGCTCGTCCCTCCAAAGCCGTCAGACGATGGGTGCTTCCCAGAGCTTCTGGTGGTGTAGGTGTGCAGGAAAGCAGGTGCCTGGAAACCTTGGGGTAGCTCAAGCAGAAAACAAAGTCAGAGCCTCTTCTTATACAGCTCCTGCAGCAGTGCCAAGAAAGAAGGCACTTATGCAGCAATTTTACTGTGTTTTACTTTTCCTCATCTTGTAATAAGAGGTCTTGGTTCCTTGGCATTTGAACTGCTTTTATTGAATTGAGTATAACTAGGTTTTGAAAGCAAGTGATTACAGTAATCCTGACAAACTCTGCTTTTTGTGACCATCTTCCACCACATACAACATTTGATGCTGAGCATTTCTGGGAATTTTCTAAGTCTTTTTCACCTGCTCCTTGTACATAAGGAACATGGCCACATGGTCCTTGGAGAATGTATTGGATTTGACTGGCTACCTCCGGGGTTCTTTGCAACCTGTCATAGGAAGCTGGGCCATGTCCATCCTCTGTGTTTATCAAACACTGAGCGCTGTGCTGGACAAAGCAGTGTTCCTTCTGGGAACACTCAGTTGGCCTTTTCACATGGTGGGTTTGGGAAGTTCATGTGATTGAATTTCTGCATCTTCTGAGGTATTTTCTCTCAGCAACAAAATGAGCTTTAGACCCATATCTCTTCTGAAGGTTTTGTCCTCTTTCCCTCTGTTGTCATCTGGGATCGAGCCTGTGAGGAAAAGAGTGAAGACTTAGGGGAATTTGGGTGTGTTTTTGCATTTTCACCTTTTATTTTTTTTTTCCACAGGGTAGGTCTGTTTCTTTGACAACCTTCTACCGAACAGCAAGAAACATCATGAACATGTGCTTCACAAAGGAGCCTACAGTAGCTGAAGTAGAGGTGAGGGCAGCTCAAGGGGTGGTAAAAGGTTTTTATTTCAGGGCACTGAGTATGGGGGTTCAGGATAGTTTGCTTTCAAGCATTTCTGTAATCAGTTTAAGGCTGTCTAGTTTGGAATTTAAAAAAAATGGTTAAATAGACATGGTGCTGATTCTTCCTTTTTAAAAATTTTTTGAACATTTTAAATAAAGGTGTTGGTGAACTGAGGAAGAGAAAGAATTCTTAATCTGANGCTGTCTAGTTTGGAATTTAAAAAAATGGTTAAATAGACATGGTGCTGATTCTTCCTTTTTAAAATTTTTTGAACATTTTTAATAAAGGTGTTGGTGAACTGAGGAAGAGAAAGAATTCTTAATCGGACGTGCTGAAACACAGAAACCAAGAGGATCTAAATTTTGCCTGCTTTAACATGACTTTTAATTATTTATATTCTTATTTTCAAGTAATATTTTATGTTGAATTACATTGAGGTCATGAAAGCCTTGTAAATTTCTGGGGTTTATATTTTAATGCGAGGTACCTTGTTCAGCCAATTAAAAATGCATTTTTGCTTTCTCTTACCACAGCAAGAATACTGGCGGATAGTGGAACAGAAAGATTGCCATGTAGCAGTGCATTGTGGAAAAGTAGATACCAACACCCACGGGAGTGGTTTTCCTGTGGGAAAATCTGAACCATTTTCAAGGTAAGATCCCCAAATCCGTCCTCTTTGTTGCCTCACTCCCGAGCAGAGCCCAGCAGGGCAGCTTGGCACTAGGAGTGCTGGCATTGGGAATTATGCACTGACTGGGTCTCCCTGTGTGTCACCCCTCAAACAGGCATGGGTGGAACCTCACAGTCCTTCCTAATAATACAGGATCCATCCTGCGACATCTTGGTGCTGTGCCTGGTAAGCAAGTCCCTTCTCTGTTTTCAGCCAGTGTCAGTGTCCTCTGCACGTGGTGCTGTGGGCACCAAATGCTCCTGGCTCTTCCTGGCCCCCCTCTTCCCCAGGTGACTGAGCAGAGGTGCAGTTGTATGTAGCAGGTGGTATTTAAAGGGCTGAAGGCAGAAAAAGGATTAATGAACAGTTGAGACCTTCCCTTTTCCTGGGAGGAACCATTTGTACCTGCAGTATCCCTTGCTGTTCTTGCCAGGCTGTCAGTGTTCTTTTGTGTCAGGGCAGAGCTGTGCAACTTCCACACTTGCAAAATGCAGTCTGTAGCATGGGGAAAAGCAGCACACACATTTTCTGAATGAAGCGACATAAATTTTCCAGCTGCCTGTACACCATTGCTGTTTACTGGTAAGAAACAGTGAAAGCACAGTGGGGTCTCCTGTTGAGGTCAGGTGTTGAGCCTGAACCAACCAGCTGGGAAACAGGATACCTGTTGAAAAGTTACATGTAATGCTTGACAACATGAAGCAACTTCCTCTGATCAATGGCAGTGAGCTTGAATTACAGGTATTTGTAAATTCTCCTAAGAACAAAAGCTTTATACTATTAAAAAATAGTATAGCTATTGGGAAACAAACATGTTCAAGGGCACTGCAGTTGGCTGGGAGATATTTTCTTAGTGGAAAATGCTGAATTTGTTAAATTACTCCCCATGAATTATTCACTCTAATAGGAAGACACATAACTTCAAGGGTCAGCTTACAGCAAGAACAAGATTTTTTATTCAAATGCCCTCTCAAACTGTCTTTTACTGAACAAATTGAAGTTACTCAAAACTCATTTTTCAATCTCTTTGTTTAGGAGTGACAATTCCTTGGCTAAATATTGGCATGGTCTTTTCTACCTCATGCTGGTCTCGAGACCAAAATCACCTTCCATACATTGACTACTTACACACTGGTGCTGATTGCATTTGGTAGGTATTCCCGTGGGCTTTCTTCATGTTCCCTGTGGTGGCTGCCTGTAGGCTGGTGTTGTAGTTCTGCATGTGGGAATCTCACCTAGAGAGTCCTGTGGTGGGGGGGCAAGGCAGGGAAAGTTCTAATTTTAATGGGAAAATGTGGTATAAACTTAGGAGATAAAAATCCCTTTCCAGGAAGAAAAGTTTCACTTGGTTTTCTGTGGTCTGTTCTGGTGTCTTGATGTTCCCATGGTGGCAGTGGCATCATGAACTGCTCTTTATGCATGTGCAAAGTGTGTTCTCACACATTTCTCAGATGCTGCTGATGTCTGGGCTGCTGATCCAGCTGTCACTGGGAAAGCACATGGCCCAACAAAAAGGATTTGAAATCTGGAGAAAACTGTTAAAGCAGGATCTCGTCTCTCTCTAAATGCATTAAGTTGAAGAAATGTTCTGTGTATGATCCTTTCAAGGGGTAAAGGTAACTGCTGGATTATGCTGCAGACCTGGGAGTTTGACAGTTTCTGTCATGGGCATTTCATGGCTCTTCTCCCTGTTCTGTGAACAGGAATCTGTAATCAGGAATCTGTAATCTTTTATAATAGTATATTATCAGGACAAGTCACTGAGCTACATTGTCCTCAACCATAGATGAGTGTTTCTCTCTAAAACAATAATCTAGTCTTAAATGACAGTAAATTCCAAACAGAAGGTATACAAGAATCCCCTTATTAAGCACTGAGGCCACTCTTCATACTGTGTGTCAAAACATGTGACTCTTGGGATTGAACAGGCTTGCATGCAGACAGCTCAAATTTTAAGAAGGCTACCATTCCTGTTTTTCAAATCCAAGAAGAATAAAAGTAAAGAAGCCACTTGCTTTATCTTAATGGACTTAAAGGAGTACGTAGCTTAAGTTGTGTTTGTGATGATAGCCTTGATGAAACAGGGGTAGTAGGCAGGAATAGCTCATAAGAAGGAAGTGAAACTGCTTTGTCTGTTGAAGCTATTCTTCAGCAAGGCTGCCAGCCTGAAGTGTCAGGCTAGTATTCATTAGCTCATTACAACTTTTAATGGTGCAATAAAGCACCCAGCTGTGTTAGGAGAAGATGAATTTAATATCTGCAGGTCTGGCACAGTACCTGGAGTAGCCCTGACAGCGTTGCTTTCAGTCACTGCTTCTGGGACAACAAAGTGGCCACTGGGCTCCAAACCTCTCCTCTGTCTTGCCAAGTCCATCCACCACCCAGAAATCTTCTCCTCCAAGGACAGATCCCTGTGCTACTCAAAGCACTTTGCTCACCTGCAGATTGCTCAGCTCACTCTCTAATCTCTCAGGTTTTACCTCATGGAGATTAAACGGGGGAGAACTCAATTTGCATGCAGGGCAGAGGTCAGTGACCTGGCCTTTTTATTCTGGAGGGATCCTCGGTGCCCATTAAAAGAGAGAAGGAAATCTTGTTCTGGCAAGACACTCCAAGTCTAAACTGGCTGCTCACTTCCCATTTTTATAGGTACATCAGGAATTGCAGATGAGTGCAATTGCAGCACACACCAGTTGCAAAGGATCTCATTCCCCTCAGTCCTGCCCCAGGTGCTTACTTAGTTCCATGCACTTCTGTGCTGCCCCTCCTCTTGACACATCTTCCCAATCATTTTCCTGTGCTGGTCTTGTGAGGGACTGCATGCTTGAATCTTCTCTCTGTTCCAGCCATATTTTGTGACTCTAAAAGAGAAGAGTGGATTCTACCATGATCTGGGTTCAAATTTAAAATATTTTCATCCCTGTTTCAAATCTGTTATTATAGTGTAACTGGAGTGATAAACCACACGTGGGGAGCTGTACTGAAGCTGCCACTGTTAGCAACAAAGTATTTGAGACATGGCATACGTTGGGACTTGATCCTTACTTACCAAGATGAAATTCTTCTACTTCACCTCTCTATAACCCTGGGAGTGCTTAGCAAGGTCCTGACCATTGTCAATATATATGTAAGGAGTTGATCTTCATACACCCGGGCAACCAGCTCAATAAAACTCTTATTGTGGCTGCAATTAGCTGTTTGAGCAGGTAATGTCATGTCTTCTGCCTCCTGGCTTAAAGACCAACAAACACAAATCTAAGTCATTATGAGGTTTTCAGATCATAGGAAGTGCAGCCTTCTACGGACTCTTCAGTCAGGGTAATTCTGTGTGATGCACATGGAGTTAGTGCACGTTATAAGCAAGTACCCTGACAAGGTGTGTAAGGCCAGCAGAACACTTCATGAAGTTGCTGAAGAGATCAAGTGGATGGCAGGAAGACTGCACCAGAAAACCTTTCCAGCTTCATTCTCTTGTTCCAAGTTTGGAAAAATGACTCCCTTTGTGTTTATGGGGGGGGGAATGGACTCCAGGTTGAGATCTCATTGCGTAAAGAGAAA
Organism: Polioptila caerulea; assembly: GCA_013397295.1. Taxonomy (NCBI): domain Eukaryota; kingdom Metazoa; phylum Chordata; class Aves; order Passeriformes; family Certhiidae; genus Polioptila; species Polioptila caerulea. The sequence continues at coordinate 691,706 of VYXF01009618.1, forward strand.
GGGTAAGTCATGATAAAGGTGGAGATGCTTTTTACTTGCCTGAGCATCACCGCTTGGATAGGCTGCAGGCAAGTGACCATTTGTCCCCGTATTGCCTCCCTGCATCCAGAAGAACAGCAGTTCTCTGGATGTGTGGCTCTAAGACTCAAGACTCCTGTGTTACTTCTTGTCATTCTGCTGAGGGAGCAGTGCTGGCAGTGAGCACAAGAGGACAGCTGCTTCCTTGGCATCTAAGGAGAGGAGGATGTGCAACTTGGCAGATTCCCAGCAGAATTTGAAACCTCTCCTGCCACTTTGGCTCTTAGTCAGGTGTTCTGTTGCAAGGGAGAGGAGTGATGTGGGATTTGTTCAGGTAAGCAAGGCAGGAAGGTCTTAGGCGACTTCATACACTGACAGTAGAGGGAATTTGTGGTTTCTTGACTATTACAAACAGAAAATGTTATTAAATTTAAAGATCCTTTGGTTGGTGGACAGATAATAAATACAGCTTTTTATGGTAAAGATAACATATACTGGTGCTCACAAGATGCAAACTTCTGCCCATAATTAGCTGATTTGGTGCTGGTAAAGTGAATATCAATCTATTGCTGGTTTCTCTCCTCTGACTCTCCTCTACATTTCTGTTTTGTGTTTTTTGATACTTGCTGAACACAATCAGACTGAGTCTGAATAAACAACTTTCCTTCAGTCCTCACTGTTTTACCAAAAGAACTGTGTGTGAAACCCTGTTTTGAATTTCTTTCTTTTAATCAATGTGCTGGTCTGAATTGCCTGTTGCTGTGTAGCTGTGGGCTGCTGTTTACTCCACAGTAAATCTTTCTCTTTTCCTCTTTCAAAACAACAGGTATTGCATTCCTGCTGCAGAGGAGAACAAACTTGATGATGTGGTACATACCCTGCTGCAAGCCAATGGCACTCCAGGGCTGGAAATGCTTGAAAGTAATGTCATGGTAGGTTAATACTGGGAGAGGTGCTCCCATTTGAGAACACAAGGCTAATCAGGAGGTTGGTTGGTTGGGGATTTATTTTTGGTTTTATCTTACACCGCAGTGATGCAGAGGGGGCTACTTCTGTTGGCATTGTTTACCCACATGGTATTTTTCTAACAAGGCTGTTACTATGTATTTATATAAAAACAAACATAAAAGTGGAGTAAATGTCCATTTTTAATACTTTAAATTATTTAAAAAATAATTTTTAATGTCTATAATGTATTTAGGCTCACAAAGGGAGTGGGATTTAATCAATTCATCTGCCATGATTTGACATTTTATAATGCCAGTATGGATAGGAGAAACCTAATACTTAAACATTTTTGCCTCCTTTTTTATCTTTTGGATAACAATTTCTTTTTAGTGCATTTTAGTATAAATTGGGGAGCCCATAACAAAACACCCTTCCTTGGCTACCCCTGTTAACATCTCACAGAAGTGCAGTTGCACAACGGATTCAGTGCCAAGTCGGAAAAGATTGGATGGAAAGCTGAATGATCTGCATTGCTTTCTGTAGTAGCAGACAGTGTTCTGTCCTTGGGCACAGGAGAGTTTAAACTGTTGGTTTGAGGAGAGGCACTTCTGCAATTGTCACTCCAGCAGGAGCGCTGAGGTTCGGCGCACGTGCGGAACGGGAGAGGGAAAGCGACCAGAGCAGAGCTGTTCACAGAGCACAGCTTTGCTCCACAGCACCCAGCCGGGATGAAAGTTACAACTGATTGGTTTTTTTCTCTCTCTCTCTCTTT
>VYXF01009618.1:693475-704144 GCA_013397295.1 Polioptila caerulea
TTTTTTCTCTCCCTCTGTCTTTCCAGATCTCCCCAGAGATCTTGTGTAAGGAGGGGATCAGGGTGCACCGTACTGTACAGCAGAGCGGGCAGTTTGTTGTCTGTTTTCCTGGATCCTTTGTGTCCAAAGTATGTTGTGGCTATAGTGTTTCCGAATCGGTGCACTTTGCTACCACCCAGTGGACAAGTATGGGCTTTAAAACAGCCAAGGTAAGTTGAGAAAAGGAGTTAAAATGGATTCACGGCCCTGCCACCTGGAAGGAAAGCAGACATTCCAGGATTGGTAGCATTATGAGAGTAGTGCAACTGCATCTGGTTTTCTGGACTACTAAATAAACAAAAAAAAAAAAAAAAAAGGGAAAAAGTTCTGCAAGGCATAAGACGATCCAGTGTTTTCAGAAAAGTGACTGAGTTGTTAACTGACTGTTAAAGACTTGTGTATATATTAAAAAATTCAGAAGATTGTTATGCCTGCAGACCAGTTTGCAAGGAAGCTTTTCAAAAATCCCTTCAGAGCTAATGATTATACATTGTATTATGCTTACTAATTTTTTTTTAAGTGATGTTTTCTAGAATCATTAGAATCTCAGGTGCAAATATCTGAATAACTGTGCTTGTTAGCTCCTATGGTAGGCAGAGTCAGTTAATACAGCTGTATTGCTTGTTTTTCTCTGCCCCTTCATTCAGGAAAAGCTGTTGATCAGGGCAATTTCAATTTTAATCAACTTGAAAATCCTTAGGTTCACTGACCAGCCCATCCAATACTAGATGTAAATAAATAACCTTCCCATTCCCTTTTCACACAACTGACTGAGGCAGGCTGCCTGCAGAAACAGGTGATTTGTCCAGTCGTCATGATTCTGGCTACATTTCTGTGTTCTTGGACAAAGAATATACGTCACTAATTGTGTTCCCAACTTTCTGAAATAAACTCTGGGTTACAGATACTATTTTGGTAGTGTTTTATAGCTAAGCCACTAGTAAATTATCCTTTACAGCTTCAGACCAAGTTACTAAGTAATTAACTGTAATATGCTCACAGTTGGGGATTGCTTCTTTAGGGTAAATGGAATTCTTCCAGCCTGGTTATACTAACTGTGTATTAACTTAGTTTGAAATAAAAGGTTATTTTATTATCTATTTATTTTGGGGGAAGGTGGGAATTGTGTATATCTATAAGTAAGGCATAAGAATCCTGAGCTAACCTTTCCTGTCTGAACGTACACAATTATATTAACTCCATGTGCTGTATTTATTGCTCTACTGGACACTTGTTTGATATCGTGAAAATGCTACTCCTGTAAGAGACAGAAATCACTATGCAGCAATTAAACAGCTCTTGGTGCCTCAAATTTTGAAGAACAGTTTCTTTTGATTAATTTTTAAGAGCTTTGCACTGGGTAAATGTAAGCTGACTGAAAATCCAGCAGATTACAGTCTATGATAACCTGTCTTGGAAATTGAAGTCACAGCTCTCACAAACTTTACAAGAACCACAGATAACATGTTTATATCGAAATAACTTCTGAAACATCTACTGCGTTGTTCTTTTATTTCTCTTTTTTTTTCCTTCCTTCCCTTTCTGTCCTCAAACTGTCTTATGTTCTTAATTCCCTTTAATTTTGGAAATTATTCTTTGGTTCCTCCACTTTGACAAGGCACTTTGCCACAACACTGGCCAGGATTGTGCTTTCCAGAGGTGGTGAGATGTTCTGTGTAATGGGCAAGATTCCCCTTTTGGACTGTTAAATGAACTCTCTGATAAACAACTGTACCTTCTGTCTATTTGTTCTCCACAGCAATACTGACAGTTTTTAGCATTTGATGAATTAACTTTGTTTTCATCCTGTGATACTGTGACCTGATTTTTTTATAGTGACTCTCTTTATATTACTAAAATGATGTTGTTTCATTTCTGTATTGAATGACTGCTCAATCTCCTTTAATACATAAACAAACAAAATTACGCATCTGAAATTGCATTGATTTCAGTATTACAAGCACTTTGGAAAAATTATTGGAATAAAAGAGTTCATATAAACACCTATGTAAAGGGACAGGTTTAACCTAGACAATACTTGGAACAAGGTTGCTGGTTTTTAAAAAGCACCCTAAGAGCTCTTGAAATTTTAAGGTAAGGATGAGAAGAAGATTTAGAGTTGTGGTGGAAGAGTGTGTGTTTGGAGTGGCAAAGGGATAAATCCATAGCTTCAAATAAAGCATTGGCCAAAAGTGAAACTCATTTAGGAAACTGAAGTACAGAATTTTGGAGTAAATGGAGGCACTCTGGGTTAGAGGTTTGAAAATCAGAGGAAATGTCTGGTTTTAAAGGAGGGCTTCAGAGCTCCAGGGCCTACCAGAAACTGCATGGGGAGAGACTCAGCTGGTACTGTAATACAAGAGGAAGAAGTACATAGGAAAGATGGAGTTTAGTCTTCCAGTTGGAGCAGCACTGCTGCACACACAGGAGAGGTTACAGTCCATAAGGCAGGTTAACTCTGCTACCAGTGACAGAATCCCTGTGCACCAATCTCCCAAATAGGAAAATTATGGTGTTAGCACAGTACTCCCTGGCCATCCATGGAAGATGCTGGCAGGGGCTGCACAGGTATTTCCCTGCCTCCAGTTTTAGTGGGAGTGAGGAACACGCCTTTAAAACACCACAGGTTTCCCACTCCTCGGCTCCTGTCACAGAGCTGTCCCACCCTGAGCACATGGAGCTCCTTCAGATGAAACCAAAGGGAAAGTGGTCCTCACTAGAAAAGAGCTGTGCTGTGGTGAAGAGTGGAAATTAAGAACCTTGGAAGAGCAGTAAAATGCAAAATAACCATGGCTATGGAAGAAGTAAATGTACCAAAAAAAAAAATGAGAACAGGGCAACCACCATGGTGGCTTTTGCAAGAAGGTCATGGCCTCCAGCCCTTGAAACTCTTGGAAGTAGGTAAGGACAAGAGTTGCAGCTGACAGAGTCTGTGAGCATTTTTGGGAGAAAAGCTCTCAAATAAATTAAGAGATGACGTTCACACACCACAAAAATAACTGATTTAAAGAAAAGCAGAGGATGGGTCCGTTTTTATCGTGAAGGGACGAGGTCTCTTTCTGCATTCCTCAGGAGTTTGTTCTAGCACAGTTTAATGTATCCATAAATAACCTAGGAAGGGACGTTAATAGCAAAACTAATCCTTTATGCTGAGGGTATTAATGGTAATGGCAGCAAAAATTAAAGCTATGAAGTGTTGCAGAAAGATTTCATGATACCAAGTGATCCAAGTGAGAAAATGGTAGATGAAGTTCAGTGTTGGTAAATGCTAAATTTAAATTTAAAAACATAACTCTAATGTGACAGATACAGAGATGGGCTCTGAATGACAGGCTCTTGCCACTGAGAAAAGAGGTCTTTGGATTCCTATGGAGCTGTCAGTCAAGTGCTCTGGAGTGGCAAAACAAAAATACATTGAATGTGAAGAATTACAAGGAGAGAACAAATAACAAAGCAGAAACTGCTCTGGCACTGTGTAGTCTCAGTGGTTTGTGCAGTTCAGAGCCCATAATTGTAGAAGGAATGTGGAGGAACTAGAAAAGGCACCGCAAATATCAATGGTTAAAATTATTAATTAGCCTCTGCATTAAATAGAAGAATACTACTCAGCCTGGAAAATGAATGACCAAGAGATGTATGAGAGCAAGACAGATCACAAGTGCCAGGCTGATGATAATTGTAATGTGAATATTCACTGACTTTTTGTGACATTGAAAAATGTGTCACTATAAGAAATAATTAGGCAGCAGTACAAGTCTGTTGTAAAATACTTACCTGTGTATTTCAGAACTGTATGGAAGAGAAAAATTTGCATAGGTTCAGAAATTCAGATAAATGTAGAGATACAGCAAAGGTGTCCTAAACCCAGCTTGGGCTCAGGGTGTCCCTGAGCTGTCATCCAGCTGGAGCAGACCTTGCTTTCTTCTCCAGCCACCCACTGTGGCCTTTAATCCTGGCTGTGTGTGTTGCCTGTGGAGGATTTTTCCCTGGGCTGGAGTCTGTTCTGGTGTATGTAGCCTCAGACTAAACCAGTGCAACACGGAGAAATCTTCCCATAGCGCTCCTAACAGCGCAGCTGTTCCAGCTCCACACAGGGTCTAGCAGAGCAAATAGCTTCTGAAGAACACTTTTCTTACCTCTGAACCTCTTTTGAACCCTTTTTGGTCAGCAAAGGCTGCTGTTCCATTTTATGTGATAGTTATCACCTGAATGCCCGCAATTGGTGCTATTAGAAGTGATTAATGTTGTGATACTTTGGTTGTGAAAAATGAAATACCCAGAGCATGTAATTAGGGTTACAGAACAGGGGAAAAAAACTAAGGTAAAAAATGACATCTTTGGGGTTGTGTGTGCTGAGTAGGTATTTGGCAGGTTTAACCACTAACCAGAAATGTCACCCTCACATTTCAGTCCAGTGTTAGCTCATTTGAACGCTCTGATTCTCCATAAGCCAAAACAGACCTCTGCAACTACTGGGAAAATGCTGCACTTTTCCCACCCACACATTAAATAAAGGAGTTTGCCTACCTAAGAATTATGTTTCAGCTACCAAAATAATGCGGTTTGTATTGAGTGAAAAACTAACTTTAAAAGCTTCCACAGAGAGGAACCAGTAACAGGCAGAACTGAACCCCCCTCTTTTGCCTGTTGTCTCTTTACCCTGGCATCTGCCTGTTCTCCTAGGTTTTTTTATGTTTTAAGAGATGCAAAATAACACCATCCTGGGTTTCAAGCAGGTCACATGTATAGATCTTAACACTGTATTCTGAGCCATCCAGTATTATTGAGCTTGAGTGATGGTGTTGCTCCTCTTGGCCTCCACAGGGAAAATTTTTAGGGAGAGAATTTGAGGTCCTTGGAACATAAACACTTGGTTTAACTGGGACTATGGAAAGATGTTACTTGTGGTTGTTTTAACAGGCTATTTTTTGCTTCAGTTTATTAGTAACAGCAATATTAGTTAATTAGCTTTGAATTCTTGGTAACATTTTATTTTCAAATTTGCTCGGGAACTAATACGGCAATTTCCTCCTGTCCCAGGAAATGAAGCGACGCCGTATAGCCAAACCATTTTCAATGGAAAAGTTGCTTTATCAGATTGCAACAGCAGAAGCAAAAAAAGAAAACGGACCGACTCTGAGTACGATATCATCACTCCTGGGAGAGCTCAGGTAACGAATTGGGGGCCTGCTTACCTCTTTTGTTTTCATTGACAGACTCCAGAGGCGATGACGTAAGTAACCCCTTCAGACATGCCTTGCCCCTGCTTATCCAAGCCAAAGCCCAGATGTATCTGAAGACAGGCACACATGGAAGAGGCAGCTTCCTTGGCTTTTGCTGATGTGACAGTGCCCATGGTTAGGATGTCTTAATTCTAAGAATTCCCGACTTTAGACACCTTAAAAGAATTGAAACTGCTGTTTGCCCTGGGTTTTTATTTTGCTAATTCTTGGTGCTGAGATTTGAGATTTCCTGATGCATTATGTGAACTATGTGGTGCCAAGTGGTCAGACACCTTCCTTGAGTTTTTCAGCTTCTTGGCATCAGTAGTCACTGTCAATCCATGTCTGTAGTGGGTTTTTGCACCGGGAACCCTTATCTTCAGTATCAAGACTGGTATACTACAGGGGCAAAATGTCCTTTGGATACAGAAAGCTGTCTTGGTTTAAAATAGCGAGTAGGAGAGCAGTTGTGCATGCATGGTGTAATGCATCTGGAGCGAGAACTCCAGCGTTTTAAAGAGTAAAAGCTTCACACTCCTTTTTCTCTCCAGTATTAAGGACACATGTTCAGGGTTTCTCTTAAGATAGATGAGAAAATATAATGTTGCCTGGCTTCCTGTGTAATGATCTTCTCTTTTGTTCTCTACCATGTAGTTGCTACCTATCTTTCAAGTTTGTGACAACTGATACTCGAGATGTCAAGAAAGTTTTGATGAATGGAGTCTACAAACTGTATTTAACTAACTAGCATGTTGATTTGGAAAATTTCCAGTGACATATTGAAGGGGAAAACAGCCCATGTGTTGTTTAGTGTTCAGAAAGAAATGCAAAGAGGTGTGCTGACTGCTTTACCTGCAGGTGGCTCCCCTGTGGGAATAACTACTTTCAAGTGCCTTGTTTTTCCCCTTCAAGAGGAAGTCTGCAAGTACAAAAGGCGAAACAAATATTGGTGCTTGCTCTTAGACCATCACATCGACCTTTATCAGAGTGGTTCTCAAACTTGTTCTTATGCATAGGTTGGAATTCACTGGAGGATATGGATCCTTCCTGTGGCTGCTTATAGGAAACAAAAGCCCAAACAACAAAATATATTAAAAAAAAAAAAGCCATCTGAAGTGGAACACTGTACCATATTTTTTTTCCTTTGGTTTGTTTTGCTTGTTTGTTGTGTCTCTTGCTGCCTCTTCTCCTGCTCTGCCTTGGTTGCTCAGTTTGCCCGTGCCATTTGCTTAGCTTGGCTCTCCACTCATCTTCAGCACTGTCTGGTGGTGCACTTTTTTATCCTCCCCTCCCATCTGCTCAGCTCACTCCACACTTGCTGTCTTCCACTCAGCTCCAACCCAACCTGCTCTCCTAAAGCTGTTGAGTTCAGCACAGCAGGTATTGTCCGCCTTAGAGATGCCGTGGGTGAAGGGCGGCCAGAGGGCTTGGTGGTTGTCCTTAATTGACATCTCCTTCTTTTTCCCTGGGTGTACAGCAAGATCTTCGTCTTTTGGCACAATCACTTGCCCTGCTCCCCCTTTCCTGCCTGAAGCACCTTATGGCAGCAGGTCCTTGGTTCATCTCTGCCTCCTGATGAAGGGGCTGTTACTCCTGACAGCAACGGCTCCTCTTCCTCAAGGTGGCTTTTGGCAACTTCACGAATGACAGTCATGTTAGCCACAGCTCCCGACTCTCCACATGGCTCGAGCAACCATCGACCTCCAGGAAGTCCTCGGCAGTCCCCACTTCTCTGTGGAGCAGTTTGAGAACCATTGGCTTGATACAGTGGTCGCTGTTAAAATCCGGAGATAGCTTTTGCGATTAGGCAGCGTTTCCCGGGCACTGGCTGTGTCTGCCATGCTTAGGGAATGGCACCAACCTCCGACAACACTCAGGGCTTTGCTGTGTGGAGCTCAGGTTTCAGTGATGAGCGTGGTAAAGGGGTGACTGTGTGTGGCTCTGTGGTGGCTGGGGCAGTGCCAGTGTCTGACTGTGCCCCCGTTCACAGGGACACGGAGCTGAGGCAGCGGCGGCAGCTGTACGAGGCCGGTCTCCACTCGTCGGCGCGCTACGGCAGCCACGACAGCAGCAGCTCCGGCGTGGATGGCAAGAAAAAGCCTCGAAAGTGGTTGCAGTTAGAAACGTCAGAGAGGAGGTGTCAGATCTGTCAGCACCTGTGCTATCTTTCCATGGTGGGTACAATCCTTGGCCACTCCTGGGGTACTGTCCCCCTGCTTTAGCATTCCAGGGATCTGTAGGCGTTTGAGAGACAGCACATGGCTACAGAGCCATGTCCTGCACTCCAGGCAAGACACAGAGGTATTGATGTGGCATTTATTGCCTTGGCCAGTCGTGACAGAAGACAACAGCTGGCTTCCCACCCTGCCAGAAGGGATGAACCAGTGTCCTCAGACACCTATGAGATATTTGCACTACTCTAGGAGGGCTAACAAAGACACCTGCGGGTTGCCAGCAGCAGTAAGTTGTGGGAGAGCAGGTCTCAGGATGAGCTACAGCTCAGACACATGCCATGAGCCTCAGGCATGCAGCCACTGCCCATGCTGAGACAATGTCCCTGCAAGCCAAATTGCAGGGGAGACGTGTCTCATCCATCATGCCCTTTGCCAACCTGTCCAGAAATAGCCCATGAAGTTCGTCTCTTTTTAGGATGAATTTAGGAATTGCCTACTGGCTTTTGAAGGTGTAGAGACCACTTTGGTGACACTTCCAGGCTTAGAGCTGTATGCAGAACACCTACAAACACAGCAATGTCATTAAAAATACCAGAAGCCCCTCCCACAATCTTAGAACAAATTTAAACCCAAGAACAGGTATTCAAATAAACATAATGCAGCACATGTGAGTCCGTATTTAGTCCTTCTGGTTTGGGAGTTCTTTTTCTCTGTCATCTTTTGGGGATTTTTTTTGGGTATAGATACTAGCTTTCTAATGGTAATGAAATGTAACTGCATATAATCAGATGTAGCTGTTTCCCTCCCTAGGATAAAATATACTGAGTTTTTACATGTCTTTAAACCACTTTTTAAGTAACATTAGTTTGAAGTAACTTTAAAATGAGTTTATTTTGGAAAAAAAAAAAACAAACAAAATACTAACCAGAACCTTTTAATTCTGGTCCATATGCTCTGGAGTCTGGAGCAAGTTTAATCATGGGGAGGATTTTTCCATGTCACTCGAAAACAGTATTTGGGGACAAAAAAAACCCAGCTTGGTTGTTAAATTCCAAGCTGTGTGCAGGCCTGGCAGGCAGCCAGCTGAGCAAATGTGACCTCTGCTGAACAAGACAGTAGTTGAGGAATCCTGTGGCTAATCTGATTACATCCTTGTTCAAGATTGCATTTTAAGTAATGGGAAACTACTCCTTACAGGAGATCTTTAGGACTGCATAGGAAAGACTAATAAATGCATATACTGTTTGCATTTAGCCCTCATTACTATTGGTGGGGTGGGTTTTTTTTTGTTCGGGTTTTTAAAAATTATATATATTTGCCAACATTAGCAGTTTAAAAGAGATAGGTACATTCTACTTATGACACATCCTGAATGATTTCACAGTGTGCTTTACCACTCCTTCCACTACCTTGCAGTAAAATCCAGGTGTAGTAATTCAGGCCATAATTGAATACTGTGCGGAGAACACAGCTACAGTTTGGAGCTTCACTGCACTTCTTCCCCCCCACCTCTGCTCTTTTACGTAGGTTGTACAGGAGAATGAAAATGTTGTCTTCTGCCTGGAGTGTGCCCTGCGGCACGTGGAGAAGCAGAAGTCGTGCCGGGGGCTGAAGATGATGTACCGCTACGATGAGGTGAGCGCCACACCGCCCCGGCGCCGGGGCCAGGGGCCCAGCACTGGGGAGGACACTGAACTCTGCCTTTGTCCTGCTGAGGCCTCAGGAAAATGGTCCTGGGTTTGGGGGTTTGTTTTGCTTTTGTTTCTGATGTGGGAAGAAGGTGCTTTATTATGATTTAAGTAAACAAAAGAAAAAAAGGAAACATGATGTTTTAGATGAAAACTGAAGCATAAATTGCAAGAATGTGTGTCACAGAACATAAGAAGCCACTTGATGCTTTGGGATGGAACATGAGGCTTTGCTTTCACTGGTTATGTTATGGTAACTTCTGTACTTGGAATACCTTCCCTCTGTTGGTAACTGGAAGTTCAGCAGACTTATTCCAGTCCAGCATGAGCATCCTTTAGGGCAGACTTGCAGAGCACGTGCAGATGAGAGGTGCAGGAATGGCTCCAAGCAAATGTGATGATGAATAATCCCTGAGCTCAAGATGGGGATTTAGGACTGTGCCTGGGTTCTGGGCTGAGGCCACATGTCTTTACCTGTGAGGGCAGTTGGCTCCAAAGGTAAACAGCAGAGCAGTGGGGGAAATGACACATCAGCTCTTGGAGAGCAGCGCTGGGGACAAGCAGCTCTTTAAGATGGGCTTCCCAGCATTTCTGAGCACTCCACTGCTGGCCTGTTTATGTGACTCTGGAGGAAGAGCACATGCTAATTGGTGTTTTGTTTTTCTCGCTTCCTGAACAGGAACAAATAATCAGTCTTGTCAATCAAATCTGTGGAAAAGTATCTGGTAAAAATGGCAGCATTGAGAACTGTATCAGCAAGCCTACACCAAAAAGAGGACCTCGTAAGAGAGCAACAGTGGACGTGCCATCATCTAGGCTTTCATCCTCCAGTTCATCCAAAAGTGCTTCAAGTTAATCCTGAAGATGCCAACACTCTCATTTTGTCAATTTATATATATTTTTTGTAATTATTATACCATAGTTTGGAGTACTTGCTGTAGAATACAAGCTGTCTTTGCACTAGCTCTAAAGAAGATTTTCTTCTGGTTTTAGAGAACTAATTTTGTTTTAGCATTAAACTGTTGAAATTTTTTTTTTTTTGTACTTAGAATAGATAGATACAGCAGTCTGATTTTTTTAAACTGCCGTATGTTCACTGTTTTAAAACCGGCAAGGGGCTGATAAAATATTAATTTGTATTGTCCCTATGGCTGAAAAAATAAAAAGCCTTTTTGGTAACTGTGAAAAAAGGCTTTTAACCCATTTTTTGAATAGGTTAAAGTTTGATGTGTTTTATAATTTGTTCTCCAGTCATGTGAGCAGATTTTTCTAGAGAGAAAAGGGATAGGAGACAAAAACTTGAAAGAAATTGCTTTACTTTGGCTGTCTTTTATTCTGTCACAGCAAGATGAGTTTTGTAATTTTTTAAATTGGAGAATACACACTTTCTTTGGGAGGTTATGGCAGCTGAAGATGGACTTTGTTTCCTAACTGTAGGCAAAAGGAGGAGATTTGGAGTATGTTCTCTTTTACCAGCACATCACTATGCATCTGTTTTGAGGGGGAAAAATAAAATTAAAAAAAAATAAAAAAAAAATAAAAACTT